>JAQQSQ010002341.1:0-11013 GCA_028627145.1 Eidolon dupreanum | reverse complement strand
CACACACACACACACTCCATTCTCCAGCATTTCTACCCTTTCTTTTTGTCCTGTCTGTTCTGAGCCACTGAGTTCATACTTGGTAAAATGATCATTGAGACGCCTGAGCTGGAAGCCTTGGACTCCTGTTTCTATTTGTTTGTACCCACTTCCCTTCTCTGGTGTCCCTTGCCCCTGTCCCTTTCCAGCTGGCTTCCGGGCTCTCCAGGGTGGGCAGATGCAGGGTGATTCGACCTGAAAATCAAGCCAGGTCAAATCAACACATGCGGGGACTACGGAAGGGAATTTACAAAGCTGTAAAAGATGAGATGTGTAGAGTAGGATAAGAGGGTGGCCTGGTTTTCTTCTCAACTCTTTACTTGTGTTTTTAAGTACAATGCTATGAGGATGCATTCCTGTTATAAAATTTTTTTAAAAAGTGCTTTAAAACAAAATATATAACATATGCCAAAAACATACGTAACTCAGATAGGAGGGACCGGCTGTCTCCACGACCCAGGAGAATTCCCTTGGCATTTTACATTTTTACTTGAGGGTCTTGTCCCATAACAAGATGCCATTTAGAAGTCTTCATGGTCACAAAACACCGCCACAACCATTGCCCCTTCGAGGTCGGTAGACCTGGTCGTTTTATTTTACTCCCATTTCACAGATGGGAAACTGAGACTCAGGGTGTTAGCAATGACTTAGCGAATTTCTGCTGAAGATCACAAGCTGGAGTAAGAGGGCAGAACCGAGTGTCACAGGTGTGACGACGAAGCCCAGGAGAAGGCACAGCGACGGGCTCTGGACAGCGCAGGGGAGACAGCTGGAGAGAGCAACATTCACCCCCTATTGGACACAGGGAAGCGCCCCCCACCTCCCGTGCAGGCCCCTCGCACAGACTGTTCCCACAGCGGCACAATACAGATACGCTGTTGTCCCATTTTTTTATTTTTTTAGTTAAAAAATATCGAAATACATTCGGCATATACCAATACGTGAATGTAAGGTGTGCAACCTGCCGATTTGCTGCAGTGATACGTTGTAATATAACCTGCCGTTGTAGGGATAGTTAGCACCTGTCACGTCACGTCATCAGCATTTCGTGGAGGTGGGAGGTGAGGGAATAGGAGACGTGTCGTTTAAGTCTGTCGTTTCATTTTCAGATGAGGAAGGGACAGCTCAGAGCGGTTAAGTTCTTACCCCCTCCGGTGGGTGAGAAGCTAGTAAGTGCGAGAGCTGGGATTCGAACGCGGGCGTGCCTGACCCCAAGCCCGCTTCCCTAAACCATTTCACGCGCCACCTCCCTAGCAAAGTTCCCAGGGGAAGAAGGCCCCGTGCATGGCAACCTTGTGTCGCCTTGGACTCTCCCGGTGGACTGTGGGAGTCTGAGTTCAGTGGATGCGATCTCCTTCCCTTCACAGCCTCAGTGACAGGAAGGTGTCGGGCTCAGAGCAGATACTTATGGAAAAGCCAAAAGAACAGGAGTTTCCTGCCCTAGCGACCATGAGGCCCCAGCAACCGAACTCTTCCATCCAGCTCCCTCGTGAAAGGAGACATTGGCTCACACAGCCGCGCTGCGCTGTCTTGCGTTTGCTATAGTGGGAGCTGCAGTGTTGCGCTTTTAATCAGGCACAGTAAACCCAGTAAACCCAGGCACAAAGCACCCAACACAGCCTTTGCAGAGAGGTTAAAACCTGCGTTTCAGTAGCGGGCTTTGTGCAAAGTGGCTGCTAGGCTGTGGATGACGTTGTTCCCTGACCTGTCTGGGATGGAGAATTCTTCATAGCTGTCATTGCGTCAGCGCACGAGTTCAGAAATATCATTAGGGGAGACGTCTTGGCTGGGAGTCTGTGCCAAGCCTCGGGGAGGAAGGCTGTACTGAGGAGACATGACCAGAAATTCAATAGATGGAACCGCGGCAAAACACAGATGCTGCCCTGGAGACTAAGGGTGGAGCCAGGACACAGTGGTTCCTACTCTTCCCTCCAGCCCTCGCTGATCTGTGTTGCCATCATCCTTTCCCACGTCTGTATCCCTCCCTCCCCAGCCCTCACAGCCTTCAAGGGTGGGAGCTTGTCATGTCCCCTGACCCCCAGCACAGTGCCTGGCACGGGGCAGAAGTTGTGTCAACTTTTGCAGAGGTGAAAAGAATCAAAATTGATCCAAGGGAAAGAGCTTAAAAATCAACTGACCTGTATTTATTTCTAGATCTCCCTGAAGCAAAGCCTGAGACAATGGTTTGGGTTCACAATTTTAATTTGGGAGGTGTATTAGTCTGGGTTGTTCAGAGAAGCAAAACCAAGAGGAGATTAGATAGATGACAGATAGATAGTAGATAAAAAGATAGATTCTAGATAAATAAAAAGATAGGTAGATGACAGATGATAGATAGATAATAGATAAATAAAAAGATAGATAACGGATAGACAGCTAATAGATAAAAAGATTCTAGAGAAATAAAAAGATGATAGCTAGCTAGCTAGCTAGCTAGCTAGCTAAATAGATAAATGATAATGATAGACAGACAGATTAGATAGATATTTACTGTAAGAAACTGGCTTGGCCCAAGTGATTAAGGAGCTGAGACATCCAAGATCTGTGGTCAGCAAGCTGCAGACCCAGGATGGCTCCAGTCTAAGTTCAAAGGCCTGAGAACCAGCAGAGCTGACGGTGTAAGTTCCAGTCTGAATCCAAGTTCAAAGGCAGGAGGACACTGCTGTCTCAGCTCGAAAACAGACAGAGAGAGAGAGAATCCTCTTTTGTTCAGCCTTTTGTCTTATTCAGGCGTTGAACAGACTTGACAAGACCCAGCCGCAGTGGGGAGGGCAACCTGCTTTACTCTCTCTACCAATGAAAACATTCGTCTCATCCAGAATACGGACTCACCCGCAAAAATTACTTAACCAGATATCTGGGCCCCCTGTGGCCCAATCAAGTGGCTACTTAACATGCACCATCGTGAGGGGGCATCTTATGACACAGAGACGAGGAGGAGGAAGCGAGACGGTGGACGAAGGGCGGTCAGCGCAGGTGGGCTGTTGAGCTGAGCAGTGTGGTGAGCAGCTGAGCTCGGCCCTCAGCAGCCACCGGAAGTATCTTGTGGAATGTGCCTCGGAATTGTCCCCCGGAAGCCTAGGGAGCTGGGGCATTTGTTCCTCCACTTCTGTCCACTGAAGACGTGGGCAGTGGCGACCCCTGAATTCCTAGGCTGTTCCTGCGCCTGGGGTGAGAAGCCCTCCACCCCTTGGAGGGAACTCTGGCAAGAAGAAACAAAGAAGCAGAGCTTTGCTCGAGTTACATGGGCCAAGGACTGTGTCGGGGGGCGGGACGCAGACCAGGGATGCTGTACACCCCTTGGCATCTCATTTTCACGGTGTCCTGGACTCATGGGCCATGACAGTTCATAGCGCATCACAATTTGAAAAGCATCTTCTCATTCATTGTGCCTCTTGATCTCCTCAAGAACCTTGGGCATTAGGCAAGGGCGGTGTCTCCTCCTGGCTCCTAGAGAAGATGCCAACTGCAGAGGGACCACATGCTTGCTTGAGGTCACTCAGGTAGCTGGAATTGACCCGGAACGGTAACCTCTAGGCTTTCTGTCCAGTTCTCCCACTTCCCCAGCACTGGGGTCTTTCTTTCTCCTCTTCTTAGCCTCAGGACTTTTGAAATGAGAAAAATGGACCACTGAAGGAAACATAGAATACCCAGGTTAAAGTTGCAGGAAATCAGCTAGGATCCGTATCTGTTGCAGGTGAGACGCATGTGGACAGGAAGCGCCCTGAACTGGGAGTCTACACAGACGCCTTCCACGTAGCTCTGCCATTTCCCAGCCATGCAACTTCTTTCCCCTTCTAGGTATTCACCTTATCCCTCTGTCCAATGAGAAAGTCTCATTAGATAAGCAGTTAAGCAGTACTTGTTTATTTCTGTTTTGTTTGTTTATTTGTTTTTTCGTTTGTTTTTTTTGTTTTGTTTTGTTTTATGATGACATTAACTGGGAAGCAAATCTGTTGTTATAGGGACCCTAAACCGTTTAAAGAATGTTGGCTTCGAAGTCAGGGGACTTGGAACCATCTTGGTTTCACTAGAGTAGTGTGCTCTCAGGCAGACAAGCAAGCCTTTCTGAGATCCGATTTTCTTATATCTTAAATGAGCCTAATATTCATCTTGCAGCATGACTGAGGGATTAGAGAAAAATATATGTGCAGTTACTACATCATTGCCTTGCACAGAGAACACACAACTGGATACTCACTGTTGTTATAGTTGCTCCTATTATTTTTGTTAGAATTATGTGCAGTAAGCCAAGTTCCTTATTTTATCTAACGCTTTTGAGAAGTTTGCCCACTGATCAATAGATTAACCCACTTGACATCTCTTTATAGAGTAAGGGTAAATTTTATCACTGTGTCATCCCTGCTAAAAACATTGAGAAGGTAAAAATAGTCCTTTTCTTTTTTCCGTTCTCCACAGATATATCCAGATGTCTGTACTTGGCTTTTTAACTAATAAAGACACGAACACCAGAATCTTTTGTACTCACTCAAAAAGGAAAATAGAAAGAAAATATTAGATCAGATCATTGATAATGACCCTTTTGTTCTTTTTAATTTAGTGTTAATATTTTTCTCAATACGCAGATATAAAAAAAAAACATGATTAAGTCTAGGAGGAGTCCTAGTTGTTTTAAATCAATTATCAACTTGAAATTCCCATTAAAAAAAAAAAAAAGATGCCGTCTGGACTAGAGGCCACTGAGGAATCACATTAAGTTCATTCAGGGTCACAGCGATGGGTGTTCTCATCTAATGACACGTGGATTAGCGGTTTAGAGCTAGAGTCATAGTTAGAGGATAGAAAAATCCAAAATTACAGAGTATTGGACATAGCCCTGTGAAAACTAATAAACAAAACCCTTCAATTCAGCCCAACAACTGCACCCACCGTGAGCCCAGTGATGGATACAGGCAAGACCTGGGTGCCTCACAGATTCCCAAGGCACTCATGCCAGTCCCTGTCTACACACGTTTGGATTCCTTGCATCCCCAGCTCCGATCTCTCAACTCCTATCACATACACTGCCCTCTGTTTAAGCCTTTGGTCTTGGCGTTCACTTCCTGTCTCTTCGGCTGCTGACTTTGGGCTCGCATTCAGAACTGCCTTGAATTAACTTTGGTTTATGGACCATGCTAGCAGGCACTACAGTTTCTAATGGTGATCGCATTCCTATCTGGCCTACCTTGTCTCTCGCTATTGATCGGGTAGAGGGGGCGTTTAGATGGGTGGAAGGAAAGATAGGGTGGGATATACGAGAATTATTCAGGAGCTTATGAATAATCAAAGGGACATAATGGTATAAAATTTACAAAATTGTTCATTCTTTCTGCTTTGGCTCTGAACGGTCATGGCAGACTTTATCATGAATGTGGGGAACCCACAGCCTTTGTGGGGAAGGAGCACTTTGTGTCCGCCTTCTATTTGCTAGCCCCCTTTCACCAACTCTCCCCAGCCCCAGCCCAAGGCTCAACTCTGGTTCTCATAGAAAATGAAAATTACCATTCTTTGCATACACAATTACTTTCAATGGGAAGAAAACGCCGGAAGGCTGATGTGGGAAGGCTTAAATTCTTAGCTCTCCCATTGTAAATGGCCATGATCCTACTTCACTTCAGGATGCATATGAGCAGAGATAATGTAAGAGACTACCCCACACAATTTTCAAAACTTAATTACTTAACAAAAAGAACCTTCTTCTTTTCAATTCAGCTGCAGGCCAATTTCAGAAATGCTAACTCTTAACTAAATCACCTCGTAAATAACTTAAATTTAAGTTAACAGTTCAGACTCTTAACCCACACTCAATAAAAAAATGGTTCTCAATAAAAAAGAAATGGGGATTATAAGAGAGAAGGAAGTTTATGGGATGAAAGAAAAAGCTGCTAGGTGAAATATAATGGTGTATATGCTGTTTAAGCCTTTACCACAAACATTTATTAATGGGTGAGTCCATGTATGAGATACATACTTTGACTCAAACTAACTAGAAAAATAAAACCTATTATGGAGGACATCGGTGTATTGATTGCCTACTGTGTAGCGTGAACTCTGCTAGTGAAAGGCTATTACCCATAGAGTAACCAAAGTGATATTTAAAAAAAAAAAAATGTAAGTAGGATCATGCTATCACCTCCCATGGATTGCAATTGCAATAAAGTCTAAATTCCTTGATCCGTTTCACAAGACCCTGTAGGGTCCAACCCATCCATGTCATATTTTCAGCTTCATCTCCTAGCTCTCATTCCCGCTTTCACTGTGCTCCAGCCAGGCCGGGCTTGTTTGTTTGTTTGTTTGTTTGTTTGTCTTAGTTCTAGTTTCTTAGAAAACAGTCAGGCAAAATCATATGCGGTGATTCTGCGTTTGAGTGTGTGATTCCCGGGAAGCAAGAGTGAGAAAAACCTAGAACATGTGGTGGAGAAGGAGGGAGACGAGCTTGAGATGGCATAAGACCAAAGCTGGCCACGGAATTACAACAATCTGAGGCCCGATGTATTGTTGTGGTTCACAAAACAAAACAAAAAACAAAAGCAAAAACAAAACAAAACAAAAAACAAACAAAAACAAAAACAAAACAAAAATGAAAAACAAAAACAAACAAACAAAATAAACAGGACCTGCAGGGCCAGGAGGAGATTGATTGTCAGGTATTGGCTTGCACTATTATGTGAGGTCCCACGATCTTCCATCTGCCAGCTGGAGACCCAGAAAGGCCAGTGGTGCAGTCTGGAGGCCTGAGAGCCAGAGGGCTGATGGTATAGGGCCCAGTTCAGGCCCAAAGGCCCGCACAGCAGGAGCCCTGGGGGTAGGAGAAGGTTGACATTCTGGCTCAAGCAAACAGGCAGAGAACAGATCCCACCTCCTCACCTGTTCGCTCTGTTCAGGCTCTCAGTGGATCGAGTGATGTCCACCCATGTCTGCTTCCCTCAGTCTGCTGATTCAAATGCTAATCTCTTCTAGAAATACCTGTACGAATATACCTAGAACTAATGTTTAACCAGATATCTGAGGATCCTGTGGCCCAATCAGGTTGATTTATACGATTAACCATCATACCCAGGGACACGTGACGCTGAATATTTCTGAGGTAACTCAAGGCCTGGGTTCAATATATCTGCTTTTTGTTCTTGGAACAGGACCAGCAGATTCTCAACTCAGGCTTCTACATGGCATCCCACACGTTCCACGCTAACTGTGCCCCCTGTGGGAACACTCTTCCCCCAGATCTTCTCATCCTTGAGTCTTAGTTCAAATGTCACTTCCTCAAAGAGAGCCTCCCTGATCACCCTGTCTATAGTAACAAACACTTCTCCCTGGCTTCTCTTTATCCCATTTCACATTTTATTTTGTTTTCATAAAATGTATCACTACCTAAAATTATTTTCTTTGTTGAATGATTTGCATGATTAGTATCTGCCTTCTTCCCCCATGAAGTATAAGATCCTATAGGAACAAAATCTATCTATTCTGTTCATTGCCATATTCCCAGTCTCTAAAATAAAATCAGGCTAGAGTATGTGCTCGATATTTATTTGTAGTATAGAACGTGAATAGAGGAAAAGAATAAAAGAGACAGTCTTCACTAAGAAGGAATATGGTAGGGGAGATATATGACTAATATCAAAAAAATGTGACAAATGCTCAGTTTGAAATAAATTTAGGGTGACAAAGAGACATCATTTCAGATGGAGTGGAAGGATCTCACTGAATGATTGATGCTTGAGCAAAGTCTCAGAGACAGAGTCAGGTGATCAGATGTGGCCGAGAACCTTGCAGTCACTCACACATTCCCAAGGTAAAGATTAAGATTCTAAACTCTGCCTGAGTTTGAATCCTGCTGTGGTAGCACTAGCTCTGTGGCCTGAGGTTCAATACATAAACGCTATTTGCCTTAGTCTCCTCATTAATAAATAGGTGTGATATTAGCAGTCTTCAGAGTCTTGATGTGAGGAATAAATGAAGACACAGTGCTTAGCTCACTACCCAGTCCATTGTAAATGTTCAATGCATGGTAACGATACAATTAGGACTAACGATTATTAATTTTTGGATTATATAGTAAGTACCAGGCATTAAAATACCTTGAGTGTAGGGTGACAAGCAAAACAGACCAAGTTCTTTCCTCATAGAGCTGTCATAAGCAGGTAATAAATGAGCAAACAGATCATTTAAAGTCTTTTTAAAAGGTGAGTTTCTGTGAAGCAAAGAAATCGGGATAAAGAATACCAGGGGGACAGTCAACGGAGGCTCACTAAGAGGATGACATTTAAGCTGAGATCTGAAGGATGAGCAGGAGCCAGTCACACAAAGAGGCAGAGCAGAGCATTCCAGGACAAAGGCTGTTGAGTTTTGAAGGTAGAAAAAAGAGAGCTGTATCTGAAGCTCTGAAAGAATGATCTCTGTCTGGAGGGCTGAGATAAGGTTGGGAGATCTGAAATGAGTCTGGAAAGGTGAGCAGAGAAAGGCCAGGCTGTGCTTTGAAGGGCAAGGTCGAAGATTCGGATTTACTTTAAAGCATAAGGGAAGTTCCTCGGCTGGCTTTAAATAAGTGAATAACAAGACCCAGTCACATTTGAAAAGGCCCTTCTGGCCCCTGTGTAGGAAGTGGGTTGGAGATGGATAAAAGTGGAAACAAGGAGCCCAGTTAGTGGGCACGAATACCCGTCCCAAGATCTGGAAGTTGACATCAGAAGACATTCTTCTTCAGACGATTCCTTTTGAACCATTAGAGATTTTTACCTCCTTTCTGGTGGCTGCTTCCCACAGGGCATGAGGAACTGGGTGATAGAGAATGGCTCTCCAAAACCCTTCGGGAGGTTTATAATACAGAACTAAGTGAGTCTTCTTTGGGGCATTCACAGACGCTGATTTTTATGGTCCTCTTGACTTTTAATCATGAATTGCTAAGTCTCAGTACTCTGCAGCCATGATAGTCAACTGCACTGATGGTCAAAGTGATTAATCTGTTTAATTATCAGGGGGCACTTGTTAGATTTTATTGCAACTCTCTGTGTCATCCTCTCCCATAAAACTTCACCTGAGTCCAATAACAGAAAGGACCTGGTTAAAAATCATAAGCTATTCATCAAATTGTAGTACTTCTTCAGAGAGAAGTTAACGGCTTAGTGTCAAGACTATCAAATGTCAATTGAAATAAATCAAAAACGTATCATCTCCTATGATCTTATAAATTGTATATATTGCAAATATATTTTTTAAAAACCCTCACCAATTGGCAAAACGTTTCAGTTGTTAAAACATCATTATCCAAAGGTTAAGTTAAAATAAAATCAATATCACCATCATCATTATCATCATCATCATCTCGCAATAACAAAAAATAACTCACTCTGAGCTTTGATCGCGTGCCCTAAATTACACTAAGTGCTCTGCCTATTGATCTCATTTAATTCTCGTACAACACTGGTAAATAAATCCTGTTATTCCCCATTTCATTTTATAAGTGAGGGGACTAAGGTTCAGCCAGGTAATAAAATGTCTACAGTGTCACCTATCTGGGATGTGGACCGGATGCTCAGATTCAGGTAGTTACGATTCCAAAGCCTACCATTAACCACCATGCAATCAATTTCACTGCACCTCATTCCAGGTGTAAAGGACAGAATTGGGAGGGGGGTGTATGAGAAACCTCAATTTAGAAAATGCCTCCAATGAAATGACCTCTTGACCTTTATTTCTCTTTGTCGTATAAAGTGGGGGTGAAATAACATCTCTAGCATTCTAATGATGTATTGGACTAAAATGTTTCCTCTTTTTCTCCTCGCCTCCAGAGGTTCCATCATCCATAATACTTTGGGGAAATGTGCTCGGGTTCCATTTTCTTTATCCATTTAGCAGAAACCAGCATGGCATCCATTGCTCTTGACTGAAACACAGGATAACGAGAGCATGCTTCCTTCTGGTCACATGACTGCGAGTGGCTGCAGGTCAGCTGTTGCTCTCTAGGCCTGGTCCTCAGCGTAGCTCACCTGAAAACCTAGAAAATAAGGAAAAGTGTTCATTGGGTCTTCATTGCTCTCAAGGCTTTGAGGAGCATCCAGTTACTCTGTGACTCCTAAATCTGGAACGAACTTCTAAAATTGATCCTTAGGTTTCTTTTCTCAAAAAAAGTTCCTCCAAAAGAATCGAAATCACAATCTAGTAGAGCTATCTGCAGCCCATGGTCACCACAGTGGTGTTCATGACAGATGACCTAGATGAACCTAGAGGACATCAGGCCAAGTAAAATAAGCCAGTCACAAAAGGACAAGTATGACACGGTTCCACTCACATGAGGTATCTAGAATACTCAGACTCCTAGAAACAGAGTCTAGAGTGATGGTTGCCAGGGAAGGAAGAAATGGGAAACTGTTGCTTAAAGTGCGTAACGTTTCAGATATGCCAGGTGAATAAATTCTAGAGATCTGTGTAAACATAGTCATTATAGTTAGTAATATGGTGTGGTGCACTCTCAGTGCTTTAAGAGGCTAGATCTTACACACACACACACACACACACACACACACACACAGGGAGGTTTTTGAAGGTGTTGGACAGGTTTAGAACCTTGATTGTAGTGATGGTTTTATAGGTATATGTATGTGTCCAAACCCATCGAGAGGTATGCTTAAATGTGTGCAATTTTTATATATCAATTGTACTTCAATAAAACCTTTTTAAGAAGTTCATGTGAGGGGTGGTAGCCCAGAAGCATGCTGGCACCCGGCTTCTTACGTAACCCTGTCTCTCCATCTTTGCCAGTCAAGCTACTGGCCAGAGTCGGGCGTGGCATTTTTCAGATCTTCCGGTCATCAAAGCCTTTGTCTTCATTTACTGACTCTGTCCACGCACATTCTGTTTTCAAGTCATTTTCCACTCTTTTATGATTCTCCTAATTCCTTAGGTTCTTCATTGGTCCAGACCATGGCTTCTTTCTCCCTAGAAGAACTTTCTCTCCTTCCATTCTCAACTACA
>JAQQSQ010002340.1:0-11014 GCA_028627145.1 Eidolon dupreanum | reverse complement strand
ACTTGCTTAAGTGCATGGTGCTTTTCCACAGGGCAGCTGTACCACCATCCAGCCTTGTGATTTGCAGGCAGTGCTCAAAACTCATTTTCTTTGTTCGCTTAAGATTTCGCTTTGGATTCCTCAAAGCAGGCTCTTTACTTGGAGTCTGTAATTCAGAGCCGAGTGTTTAGTTTGGAAGAGGGAGGCTGTGGCAGATCTCTGAGTTCCCCAACGCGGGGCCAAGTGGAAAGTTTTTCTAAGCGTCCACTGGAGAAGGGGCCCCCCGGCCCTCCACAGGTCTCTTGCAGGTAACCCCTGTCGATGGCCCAGAGGCACGAGCCTTTCAGATCACCTGGCCTGCCTGCTTGCCACAGCCTGGGGACTTCAGAGATGAAAGAAACACATCGGTTGGAGAGACATCATTTTTTCTTAATTTCCACAACTTTTTTCTTGTTTTGATGATGCGCATCAGTGATGCTGAGTAGAATATCTGTCGAGCCATTGCTGCAGAATTTCGCCCCATCTGTCGTGTGCTCCAGCGAGAGGTAAGAGGCTGTCCTCCTGCACCTTCGCCGTGATGGCCAGGCCAGGGTGGCAAGCAGCAGGGTCACCACGGGGAAGCACGCATCGGGGGAGAGGAAGCTACGGCTGGTCTGCAGCGTGGCAAGAGCAGGAAAGGAGAGGGTCTCTCGCAGTAGTTCCCACCCCGTGCAACCTATTTCTGCCTTAAAAACCACGTCGGTCACGGTTACACATTTTCAACCCACGTCATTGGTCACCTTTTCCTTTTCCTTTTGCACTGGGACACTCGAGGACTGGATTATGGTTCTTTAATTTTTAGAGGGTGGTGGTGAATGAACATTACAACCCACAAAGCGGGAACACTCAAAAACTAACTGTATACACAGCACTTCCCAGAGAACCGTTCCTACATTCCCGAGGAAATGACCTCACGTTTATCACTTTGGTGTCAGACGTCAAGTGCCAACGAGCCACCAGGCTGCTTCCCATTTTCTGGCCTTCAGATAAACAGCAAGGTTTCGGCCGGGTGGATCCCCAGCTCCTCTTCCTGGAAACTCTGGCTGCAAACATTTAAGCCCTCCCTTTCCTGCCTCACCTTTCCAAACTACTGTGATTGATATATACAGATGTTTCCAGAACTTTAGCACGCAAACCATTTAGTGGGGAAGAGACAGCTTTTTTTTCATCAGACTCAAAAGAGGCATAAAAAATATTTCAGAAGAAAAATTCTAACATCTCCCTGCTCATGCCAGGATTTCTCCCTCGACCTGTGGACCCGGACCTCCTCCAGAATGACGGACACTTGGCCAGGTTTTCCCTTTGCCTTTACGGCTCCTTACTGGCTAATTCACACGCATAAATTGATGAGGCCCTTAGCTCAGATTAACGAAACCCTTCGCCATTCGACTTCCCTTTTTAATATCTGTGCCACTTCACCGTCTACTTAACTGTGTCCCTTTCTGTCTCTCGAGAGAGGTGGAGGACAGACCTTCCTCTGGCAGGGAAACAGAGACCCCTGGGGTATTTCTGGCTTTCCCCTGTGCAGGAGAGCTAGCCGAGCACTTAGCTGCTCATTCCAGGCTCTGGAGAAGCCCGATACGTGCTGTGTTCCTAGACGGTCCAGTGCGTTGGGACAGAAAATAAAAAAAGCCTTCTCCCCTGCAGAGGACAGATCCTGATTAGAAATCTTAAAATACTTTCTCAATTTCATTTTCCGTGGAAGGGACTAGATTTTCAAACAGGTGGTTGGTAAATAGCCACACGGTTTTTCAGCTTGCTGGCCCTGACATCTCACGAGAACGACTCACGAAGCTCACAAAAATCTCTCATTTTAGGGGCTGAGCAGGGAGCTGGCGTGGATCCACCCATCTCTAGGCCGCCATCCTGCTTGTAATAAGGGTGCAGACGCCATGGTGCTCAGTGATGGAAAGGGCACCCAGTGCCTTGGAAATCCACCATGTGTCAGCCTCCGTGTTCTCTGACGCCACCTTCAAAAACCAGTTCCTTAGACCACATTCGTCTTGCATAACTAATAGTTAACACTCACTGAACAGCAGCCCCTGGCAACTACCATCCTACTCTCTACTTCTACTGAGTCTCACCGTGCTGTTAAGAGGGTAGATCTCACGTTAGATGTTCTCGCCACAACAAACAAAAACCAAACCCATTCCTTGTCTTGGGCTGAGGGCTTGGTGGTCTGGAATAAGGCTCCCCCCAGCCCACGCTTGGCTGATCAATCCGCTCACGATATCTCAGCCCATTCACGTCTTCAACGAATACTGAGCACCTACTCCGTGCCACGCTCTGTGCCGGTCCTGGCGACTATGACGACCAAGACAGGCAGGTTCCTCCTCACCACGGGCCCTCGTTCTGTCTCCCATGGCAGAGAGAAACAAAAGCCATAACCTAGCAATTATAAGTGACTGCTTTGAATGAAATCAACGGTGAGTGAAGAAATGCTGCAGTGGGGGGAGGAGATCGAGAGAGGAGGCCTATTTTAGACAGGCTGGTTGGAGAAGGTCTTTCTGAGACTTGAAAATGAGACTTGAAAATGACCTGTAATATGAGACCTGAAAAATGAGGAGTCAGAGGGGTCTGTAAATATACATAACCCTCAGGAAAGGAAACCGTCCTTGGAATGCGGAGCTCGACTATGAGGGCCCACCGAGGATGAGCTGTGTGTGTGCCCCCACCCCCCACCCAGCCCTGCAGGCATCTAGGGGGACTAAACTACACCTCTGAAGGGCCAAGAGAAATGGTGTCCCCTGCGGCTGCAAGGAGAGGCCATAACGATGCCCTCTAGACTGCTTGGACATTTCCTTGTACCTTTAGCCTTGATCTTGCCCCTGAGCTCGACTCTCACATCCAGCTGCGTGCGTGACATCGCCATATGGCTGGCTGATGCACATCTCAAACTCGGCAGGTCTAAAACAGAACTCGTGATGTTCTGCCCGAGACTCCCTTACCTCAGCAAATGGCACCAGCGCCTACCCAGCTGCACAAGCCGAGAACACCCAGAGTCATTCTTGATTTCCGTTTTCTCATCCGCTTCGTGCAACACATCAGCAAGACCTGCTGACTCTGTCACCAAAACACATCCAGAACTACCCAGTCCCGACCTCCTTCAAGGCCACCGCCACGGTCCAAGGACCTGGAGCCTGTGATGCCGCAACAGCCTCCTGCAAGCTTTGTGGCTTGTCGTCGTTTCCTTTACAACTGATTTCCACAGCATAGGCAGAGTGATCGTCGTAAGGTAACATCAGATCTCCTTAGTCCCTTGTAAATCTTCCAGGGGCTTCTCATTGCCCTCATGAGCCCTGAAAAGCCACTGACCCATGCCCCACCCCCACCCCCAGACCTACATCCGGTCATTCTCCTGACTTGCAACTGGGCTCACGCCTCTCTGGTCAGATGAAGCCTTTCCTTCCTTGACTGTCCAAGCTCATTCCAGCCTCAGGGTCTTTGCATATATTATTCCTTCTGCCTGGAGCCCTTGACCTTCACATCTTTGCACAGGTCTCCTCCTCCTCAGCTTGGTTCAGTCTCACACACACACACACACAAGCACACACACACAAGCACACACACACAGGAGGCCTTTCCCTGAGCAGCCTCTCTGACACATTCCCTAGCTAGCTGCGTTCCTTTGTTTAATCTCATTCGCAGCATATACTTCTGCCGGCAATTATCTTTTTTTTTTTTCTTGTCTACAGCCTCCCCAACCCCCATTATAAAATTAGCTCCATGGACATAGGAACCCTGTCTATTTTGTTTACCACATTACTACCTAGAATAGTGGGTTCATCCTTTCTACCTAGAATGCTGCCTGACACACAGTAGGTGCTCATTATGTATTTATTGGATGAATGCACAAATGGATATAGTATAAAATACTTCTATAACAGTCTTAAAAATATATGTTGAGAAAACATTCTTATCCCCATTTTACAGATGAGGAACTAGAGGCTGAGAGACTCAGAGAGATTAAGTAACCTGATCAAAATCGCACAATTTATCTGTTTATGGAGCTGGGATTCAGACCCAACAGTCTGACTCTAGCTATAATTTTTCTTTTTAACAGCAAGAATGTTTTATTTTTCTTTAAAAATTTTCAGTCATCTTTATTGAGTTATAAATTACATGTAATAAAATGTACTCCTTTTAAGTATGTAGTTTAAGTTTTGACAAATATATACATATATATATATATGTTTGTATGTATGTATATACACCCATGGAACTACTATGATATAAAACAAGACACAGGGTATTTCTGTCACTCCAAAAAACTTCCCTGTGCCCCTTTTCAGTCAATTCCCATTGTCCTGGCATCAGAGATCGGCTAATCTTCTGTTGGTGCGTGTGTGCGCACGTGCGCGTGTGTGGGTGTGTCTGAACTACTTTTCACCACTCAGGTGTGTGTCCTAAGCTTCGGGCTTCCCATTTGTGTCGTACAGACGATGACAACGTAGTGTCCTCTCCACACGTACACACTGAAATAGCTGGTGTGTGTACATGAAGTGCTTAGAATCGTGTTAGTTATCACGTTAGTCTGCTTGGACTGACAGAAAACACTGAAGACTGAGTGACTAATACAACGGGAATTTATATTCCCACTGTTCTGGAGGCCACAGTCCCAGATCCAGGTGCCAAAAGACTCATTTCTGGTGTAGACAGCTGCCTTCGCATGGAAAGATCCTCGAGGGAGCTCTCTCGGTAAGGACACCAGTCCCATTGGATTAAGTCCCCTTCCTTACGACCTCACTTGACCCTAATTACCTTCCTATCTGGAAATATGATCCCATTGGGAGTTGTGGCTTCCATATAGGATATTAGGGGGGCACACAACTCAGTTCATAACATTGCCTCCCTTGGGCCCCCCAAATTCATGTCCATCTCACATGCAGAATGTATTCCTTCCATCGTAAGAGCTCCACACAGTCTTAACTCATTTCGGCCTCAATGCCAAGTCCAAAGTCTCATCTAAATATCACCTAAAACAGGTATGGAGGAAATAGGAGGTAAGTTTCATCCTGAGGCAAAATTCCTCTCCAGACAGGTATGTCCTTCCAAAGTACAGGTAGGTCAGGCACAGAATAGACATTTCTATCCCAAAAGGGAGAAACTGGAAAGGAAGGGGTGGCGGGGTTTATGCAAGCCCCAAATCTAGCAAGACAAGTCCCATTAGATCTTAGGCTTGAGAAGGACCCTCTTTGCTGGGTGCTCTGCTCTCCAGGCCCCCTGGGGTGGCAGCATCGTGCTGGTGGCCTTAGGTACCAGCTCTGCCCCCTCTGCTCTCTGTGGTGGCCTCTCCTCTGAGGTGCTGGGCGGGGCAGCCTGGTACACTGAAACTGAGAGGGGAGGTGGCCCTCTGAAGCCGACGAGACCAAGAAGGAGACAGCCTTGCACCCGGGGCCTGTGGGGTGAATGTCAGCCCTAATGACCTCCGCATCACCTGCAGGGTCATCCTTCCCTTTTCCTGAAAGATAAAAGCATCTCTCTTGTCCTGCTCTGTTCTCTCTGGTCCAGAATGGCCATCTCTGTTGATATAATCCCCTCTGTATCCCCAGATTCCGAGATGGCTGATTAAATCCATGGTTCACATCCACAATTTTCTTTATCAAGTGATTGTCCTTCTACCTCCTGGGTGTTCTCTTCAGAGCACACTCTCCCCCCGCCCCCCAACATGGATAGGTTGAGAATTTCCCAAATCTTCAAGTTCTGGTTCCTTTTTGCTTAACAGTTCCTTCAATTTATCTCCCTTCTCTCACATTTTCCAATAAAGGGTAAAAGGAGCGACTAAGCCACGCCAACACTTTGCTTAAAAAATTCCCTCAGCTAAATATGCGATTTCATTTCTCTCAAGTTCTACCTTCCACAAAACATGACAATACAATTCAAATTCTTTGCTGCCTTATCACGAGAATCTCCTTTCCTTCAGTATTCAATAACACGTTCCTAATTTCCTCTGAGACGTCACCAGGATCACCTTTAACGTTCGTTTTTCTATCAATGGTCTTTTCAAAGCAATCCAGCCTCTACCCACTGTCCAGTCCCAAAACCACTTCCACATTTTCAGGTATTTTTTTGCAGCAACATCCCACTTTTCAGCACCCTAATCTGTATCAGTCTGCTTCGGCTGTCAAAACAAAGCATCACAGACCGGGTGGCGTAACACCAGAAATTTATTTCCTCGCAGTTCTGGACATTCCAGGTCTAAGATCGAGGTGCCAGCAGATTTGTTTTCCGGGGTGCACTCTCTTCCTGGCTGGTAGACGACCCCTTTCATGCTGTGTCCTCACACGGTCCCTCCTCTACACGCGTACAGGCAGCGAGAGGGGGAGCACACGCTGATACCTCCTCATCACCTTGTAAGGACACCAGTCCCATCAGATTAGGGCCCTGTCCTCAGGACTTCATTGGACTGTAATCACCTCCCGAAGGCCCCGTCTCCGAATACCATCACACTGAGGATTAGAACTTCAACATATGATTTTCAAGGACATGATTCAGTCCACAGCAGCTATTATTATCATGAAGTTACACACCTAGTAAATTTCAGAGCCAAGAATTGCCCCCAGGGCCTCTGCAGGCTTTCCCACTCCCTTAGTCTGGGCTTCCTCCCTTTTTTTTTTTTTTTTGCATCAAAGCCATCAGAATATTAGTAGGGAAAACGGGAAGATGTGTGATCTTTCCTTGCACAAGTGATGACCTTCCTACTAGCCTTGCGTCTCAATTCCACTGGGGAGACGGACTACAGTAGCAGAAAGGGCAAAGCTTTGGGGCCAGACACCATGTGGAACGAAAGCTATGAAAAGGAGTTAATGACAGTTGCCTGGAGCACTGTATCAAGGGGCCAGGAGGTTGTGTAGATAAAGCACCTCAGCAGTAACTTTACAGGCCCACAGGGAATGGCAGGACTTTAAAGTACTGAATGAAAGGAACCTACAACCTAATTTACCCAGTGAGGGTGCCATTCAGAATCGAAGAAGAGATGAAAGAGTTTCTTAGACAAGCAAAAACTAAAGGAATTCATCACCATTAAATGAGCTTTGCAAGAAATCTTAAAGGGTCTTCTTTAAGTCGAAAAGGTAAGGCCAAAACCAGAAATAAGAAGATACGAGAAAAGAAATCATCCCCCAGGTAAAAGCAAATATTTAATAAATACAGCAAATCGGATATTTAGAAAACTACTATGAGGTCAAAAGAAAAAAGTATCAAACTCAAACCACAAGAAGTAGGAGATACACAACACGAAAAGATCTAAAACATGATATCAATAGCAAAGAGCATGGAGACGGGAGTAAAAATAGTCTTTATAGAATATATTTGACCTTAAAAACGACTATCAGCTTAAAATAGAATGCGACAGATATAGAATGATATGCATAAATCTCAAGGCACCCATGAACCGAAAACCTACAAAAGATGTACGAGGAATAATAAGAAAGGAACTTAAACAAGACACTAAATAAAACCAGCAAACTGCAAGAGAAGAGATCAAGAAAAAAAGAAAGGAACAGAGGAGAACTATAAAAACAACCAAAAAACTATTAAATGGCAATAGCTATATACTTACCAATGATTACTTTAAATGTGAATAAATGCTCCAATTAAAAGACAGGTGGCTGAATGGATTATATGCTGCTTACGAGAGACTCACTTCAAATTGAAAGACACATACAGACTGAAAATAAAGAGATATTCCATGCAAATAGAAATAAAAAGAAAGCTGGGATGGCAATACTTGTAACAGACACAATAGACTTTAAAACAAACAAAAAAAAACAGCAAAAAAAGATGAAGGACATTACATTATTATAAAGGGGTCAAGCCAAGCAGAGAATATAACAATCATAAATATACACACCGAACATAAGAGCACCCAAATATATAAAGCAATTATTAATAGACACAAAAGGAGCAATCCACAGCAAAAGAAAAATAGTAGGGGATTTTAACACCTCGCTCACATCAATAGGTAGATCATCCACAAGGAAAATTAATAAAGAAATAATGGCTTTATACCAGATTATATCAGATCAACTCAATTGATATTTTTAGAACACTTTATCCAACAAACTGCAGAAAACACATTTTTTTTTCAAGTACACATGGAACATCCTCTAAGACAGAAGACATACACAAAACAAAGAGATGGAAAAGCCTCAATAAAGTCAAGATAATTGCAATCATATACAGCACAATAGCATCAAACTAGAAATCAAAAAAGGAAGAAAACTTAAAAACACACACAAATATGTATAGAATAAGCAATAGTCTACTAAACAAGCAATAGAACAAATAGGAAATTAAACACTATTTTTAAACAATTAAAAATGAAAACAATTTTTCAAAACTTATGGGAAGCAGCAAAAACAGTTCTAAGAGGAAAATTAATAGCCATACAGGCCAATCTCAACAAGAAAAATCCCAAACATTTTAACTCTATACCTAAAAGGACTAGAAAATGGAGAACAAACAAAATCCAAAGGAAACAGAGGGAAGGAAACAGTCAAGATCAGAGCAGAAATAAACCAAATAAAAATTTAAAAACCAATAGAAAAGACCAAAAAAACTAAAAGCTGATTCTTTGAAAAGGTAAACAAAATTGACAAGCCTTTAGATGAACTCATCAAGATAAAAGAGAGCCCAAATAAATAAAATAATAAATGACAAAGAAGTTCTGACACTGCAGAAATACAAAGTATCCTTAAATAATACTGTGAACAATAATATGCCAACAAATTCAACAATTATATGCCAATAAATTCAACAACATAAAAGGATAAATTTCAAGAAGGGTATAACCTTTCAAGATTGAACCTGAAAGAAATATAAAATCTAAATAGACTAATTACTATTATTGAAATTGAAGCACTAATAAAAAAAAAATCTCCACACAAAAAAATTAAATGCACCTAAGCCAGAAAAAAAAAGAAAAGAAAAAAAAAAAAAAAACTCCAGGACCAGAAGGCTTCATGGGTAAATTCTACCATTTAGAGAAGAATACATATCCTTCTTAAGCTAATTAAAAAAACTGAAGAGGAAGGAATGCTTCCAAACTCATTTTACAAAGCCAGTATTACCCTGATACTAAAACCAAAGACATTATAAGAAAAGAACCTTACAGGCCAATATCCCTGATGAACACAGGTGCAAAAATTCTCAACAAAATATTAGCAAAGCAGATTCAACGTGCTTAAAGGATTATACACCATGATCAAATGAGATTCATCCTAGAGATATAAGGATGATTCAACATCTGTAAAATCAATGTGATACACCACATTAACAAAACAAAGGATAAAAACCATATGTTCATCTCGATAGAGGCAAAAAAAAGCATTTGAAAAAATTCAACATCCTTCCATGATAAAAACTCTCAATCAAGTGGGTAAAGAAGGAACATGTCTCAACAAAATAAAGCTGTGTATATAACAAACCCACAGCGAACCCCACACTCAACAGCGAGAAGCCGAAAGCTTTTCCTCTAAGATCAGGAACAAGACAAGGGTGCCCACTATCACTACAATTCAGCAAAAAATTGGAAGTCTTAGGTATAGCAATCAGACAAGAGAAGCTACCCAAATCAAAAAGGAAATTACAACTCTCATTATTTGCAGATAATAAGATACTATACAGAGAAAACCTTATAAACTCCACCAAAAAAAAAAAAAAAAAAAAAACTTAGAACTAGTATATGCAGCAAAGTTTCAGGATATAGAATCAATATACAGAAATCTGTTGCATTTCTATACATCTATAATGAACAATCAAAAGAATAAATTAAGAAAATAATCCCATTTACAATTGCATTTAAAAATATGAAATATCTAGGAATAAATTTAATCAAAAAAGGTGAAAGAAAGACCTATACTCTAAAAACTACAGGCATTGAAGAAATTGAAGAAGATACAAATAAATGGGAGGATATACCTTGCTTAAGGATTAGAAGGATTAATATTGTTAAAATGTCCTTACAACCTAAAGCAATATACACATTCAGTGCAATCCCCATTACAATACCAATGGCATTCTTCTCAGAATTAGAACTAATCCTAAAATTTGTATAGAACCACAAAAGACCACAAATAGTCAAAGATATTATAAGAAAGAACAAAGTGGGAAGTATCACACTCCTTGGTATCAAACTATACTGTAAAGCTACAGTAATAAAAACATCTATATCTATATCTATATTTATATCTATATCAATGGAATAGAACAGAGGGCCCCCAAATAAGTCCTAGCTTATCCTGTCAATTAATCTACAACAAAGGAGATAATGATATTATAATGGGGATAAAGACGGTCTCTTCAATAAGTGGGGTTGATAAAATTGGTCAGATACATGCAAAAAACTGAAATTAGACCACTTTCTTACACCATATACAAAAATAAACTCAGAATATATTAAAGACTTAAAGAATCAAAGCCATAAAACTTCTAAAAGAAAACAGACAGTAAATTCTCTGACATCACTCTTAGCAATATCTTTTTGGATGTGTCTCCTTGGGCAAGGGAAACAGAAGAAAAAGTAAACAAGTGAGACTACATCAAACTAAAAAGCTTTTGCACAGAGAAGGAAACCATCGACAAAATGAAAAGACAACCTACAGAAAGGAAGAAATTATTTTCCAATGATATATTCCAATAAGGGATTAATATCCAAAACATATAAGGAACTCATACAACTTAATGCCAAAAACCAAACAATCCGATTCAAAAATGGGCAGAGGACCTGAATAGATAGTTCTTCAAAGAGGACATGCAGATGGCCAACAGACATGTGAAAAGATGCTCGACATCACCAATCATCAGGGAAATGCAAATCAAAACCACAATGAGACATCACCTTACACCTATGTTCACTGCGGCGTTACTAGTAATAGCCAAGTATGGAAGCAACCTAGAAGTCCATCAGTAGATGAATGGATGAAGAAGACGTGGTACGTGTGTATATAATTCAGCAGTAAAAAGAAATCTTGCCATTTGCAGCAACAGGGATGGA
>JAQQSQ010002339.1:0-11014 GCA_028627145.1 Eidolon dupreanum | reverse complement strand
GGGGCACCCCCTTCCCCCCCACAAGATGCCTCCACCCCTGGCGCCCCCTTTCTTGGGAAGTGTCCTGCACAGAGTGGACATGTAACAAGTTTATGTAACCAAACTTATGTTGCAAAGTATCAGAAAGTATCAGAAGGTATCGGAAAGTATCAGAAAGTAGCGGAAAGTAGCGGAAAGTAGCGCCCTGTGAGTGCCGAGGCTGTCCCCTTGCTTTCGAGCCGCATCAGACGGCACGTGCGTCCGCAGCGAGGGCTGGCGACGCTGCACGCAGGCTCCCAGGGACAGCCAGGGACAGCCGAGGAGGGCGGGGAGTGGAGGGAAGGCCGCCGGGCCCGGGGACAGACTCACGTGAGTGCCTGGGAGTAATTGTAGTGAGGCGTAACCCCCAGGAACTTCTGGATTTCGTCCATCACGGCGGCAGGCGACGCCCTCAGCTGCTGTCCGTCGACGATCAGCAGCTGCGGAGCCAGAAGCACGCGTGAGGAAGAAGGCCGAGGACACCGCACGCCGCCCGGGCCCGGGCGCGTTGACCCGCGGTGGCGACGGGAGGGGACATGCTGGGCTCGGAGCGCGGCGGCGACGAGGCTCCAAAGCTTCCGGACGACAGCGTTTCCACCCTCAAGGAGCCCAACGGTGACTCCCAAGTCACCACGGAGGCCACGAGCGTGGCGGGCGGTCCGCGGCAGCAGCGTGCCCCCCGGCCGGCGGTCAGGTGAGAGGCCGAGGGCTGGCCCCGGAGCTGAGCCCACGGCTCAGGCACAGCGGCGACCTGGTGTGGCCGACGGGGACGCTTCGCTCACACCCTCCTTTCTCGTTCTGTCCCGTGCTCCCGGCCCGGTGACAGCTCTCCCCAGCCTGACGCTCTGATGCCTGAGCTCCTCTGTCCAGGCAGGAGCCCGGCAGGACAGGCGACATCCGGGTCCCTGCACGCGGCACCCCGTAAGTGCATCCTCTAGCCGTCTGCTGTGCGAGGAGCCGAGGGCCGTCGCGTTCGCGTCCCGGGGTGTCTGCTGTGTGCCGACCAGCTGGCACCGCTGACCAGTGGAACCCTAGAGACTCCTGCGTCAGGCACAGGCGTCCGGGGCCACGGCACCCGGTGTGTCAGCGTCACGTGACCAGGGTGTCACAGACGGCGGCCGTTACCGCCCGGGCGTACCTGGGAAGCGGCGAAGTGGGCCAGCCAGCGCTCCAGGTGGGCCGCATACCAGCCGGGCACCAGGCACGTCCTCTGCAAGGCCAGCAGGTCGGGCGGGGCCTGCCGGCCGGTCGTCACGACCTCGTGGAAGTCGAACCGCAGGGCGGCTGGGTCTCCGTGTGACCTCTGGTGCTGTGCGGAGAGAGCGACAGACAGCAAAGATGAGTCTCCTTGCCGCGGGGGCTTTCGTGCACGCGGGGTGTGTGTGTGTGTGTGTGTGTGTGTGTGCACACGCGCGTCTCCGTCGTTTCACAAATCAATGAAATGGCTCCTTGATTTTAGACTAACAATGATGGTGGCCGCACATGCGGACGCGCATGTGGGCATCGGTGTGGTGCCGGTTCAGGATGGGCCACCCCGGGCGTCGGGCAGTGGGCAGGGTGGCCCAGGGACCCCTCCGCGTCCCGGATGCACGGGGGGCAGAGGGGAGGCCCACGCGCGTGCACTTACGGCCTGCCCGTCTGTGACAGCGTGTCGGCGGCCAGGCCGTGGGTCAGGCTCGGGAGCCCAGCCCAGCGCGGGGGCGGGGGGGAACGGTCAGTGTGGTTCCGGGGCCATTCCCCGAGCCCCCCACCAGAACAGCAGACTCTGGAGATGGCAAAGCCACCCTCCTCGCCATCCTCCGGGAATCAAACTGGTCCGGGAGGCGGCAGGTCAGCAGGTGGCAGGACAGAGCCGTGCGCTGGGCGGGCGGCGTGCGCTGTCTGCCGCGGCGGGGGTGGGTTCTGAACGGGAGAAGGGGTCTGTGCCCGTGGTTGAAGCTTTTGAGCTAAAATGGAACGGGAAGGGTTTCGACCAGCGGAAAACAATAGACGCGAGAACTGCAGCTCTCGAGTTCGGAGCGAGTGAGGCGCTGAGGCGTGGGAACGGGCGCGTCGATTCTGCGAGACGCCTGAGACTTCGTGTAAGGAAAGCTCACTGCAGGTCAGGGCGGGGCCGTGTCGGGGCCCGGCAGAGGGACAGCGGGCCTCACGCGGGCGTCAGAAACGCGGGTCGCTGAGAGGCAGGGAGTGGCGGGGGTGGGGGCGGCCGGCGGGCGGCAGATCGGTGGGACTAACGGAACTCGCGAGGTCCCCTCATTATTCACGACGTCCGTACTTGTCTACACGTGCCATGCCGAGTACACAGAGACGACACGACACGCTTAGTTAATAGAACGTGGAGAAACGACGTGACAGGAGTAGGAAATGTAGACACGCCGTGAGCACGTAAACCCAGCCGGGCCACGTTTTCTGCTCGATGCGGTCGGTCATCGTTTGGAGCTGTACTTAATTCGCTCTACGCTGATTTACGCCAGTTTGGCACCGACTTTTCTTTATATTTCTGTGACTGTGAAGATTAGCATGAAAATAGAACCGGAAGTCACAAAGGGACATATTTTATGAAAAAAAAAAAAAAATAGCACTACGTCCCTCCGTGAGGCGCACTGTAAAACCGCCGGCAGAAACCGCAGGGGCAGGCGGGCCTCGCGGGGGGCGGGGTGGGCTGGGGTGAGGGGGTTCTGACCGACACCCCCGAGGCTCCGGCTTACAGCATTTACTGAACAGCCGGGACCAGCGAAATCATCAGCTGCATCATTTTGAAACGTGGGGAGTTTGGGGACCCTACGCTTAGCAATATGGCAATAGAAAGAGCACTGTCAGAAAAAATGATCCCTTTCAAATGTGCACGTTTAAAGAATTTACTTGAAAAAGTAGGCTTCGGTTCTCTTCTCTTTAAATGGTTTTATCTATGTGAAAAAAAGAGGAAATATTCATATAAATCTGCTCTAAGTAGCGGCCACGTTTTCTGCTAAGAAAACGTGCAACGTTTTGCCCTAAGTATGCTCATTCAGAATTGTGAATGAAGGCTTCACGTTTCAACGCTTTCGGCGCCGGTTTAAAAAAAGTAAGTTTGTCTCGCTTTGCAATGTGAGTTTACTCATAAAGTGAGAAAAAAGCTTGTGTTTGTGCCGGAGCAGACGCGACCCACGGACCCTCACGCCGTGTCTGAGTCTCACCCCCGACCCCCGTGTCCCCTCGGCCCTCGGCCCCTGGCGATGTCGTGCCCTTCCGTCTGTCACCACTTGTTCTGGGGAATATGTGTCCAGCGAAGAGATTTTGAAAAGTCAAGAGAAAGAAAGGAAATAACACAGAGGAGCTGTTGCCTGACTGTGCGCACTAAAAGTCCCGCTTTGCCTTCTCGACCCGGGCGCTGACTTCCGCGCGCGTTAGACATCGTCGCTCACGCGTGCCCTCGTGTCCTCGGGGCACGTCCCTCCTCTCGGCCAGATTCCCTGGCCGCCCGCTCCCCCAAGCCAGGACAGACACCCCCGCTCCTCTGTCCCCGGCCGTCACGTCGTGTGGCTTTCTGCTCTGCTTCCCGGATCTGTCTCCCGCTCAGACCTTGCCCAGGGTGCCCGCGAGCTACCGGTTCCGTCCGGTGTGACCGATTCCACTCACGGCCACCACCTGTCGGCCTCCCCCCCCCCCCCACGGCCCGTTGCCTTCTTCCCTGTCCTCTCGTGGGAATACGCTCAGGCCTCGCCCAACGTCCTCGATAGGTTCACGGGACGACGACGAAGCCAGGTTTACCGCAGGCGCCAGGTGTAAACGAGAGGGGGGTGGCACGTGTCCCAAAACGACACCCAGCGACACGTTTTCGAGGACCCGCCGTACACGGCCGCCGTCCGGTGGCCCAGACGGAAATTTGATTCTCCCTTGGCACCGTGATTGCTCTGGATTCCGTGGCCTTTAATCCCCGGACGCCCCCCGATGCGTCACGTGTCCCTCGGTGCCGACTCCCGGTCCCCGTCTGTGCGACCTCCGGTGCCGACAGCACACGGCGCCCACGTGCTCCGCGGGGCGGCCCCGGCCTCCTACCTGGTACCAGGAGTACGCGCGGTCCGAGGGGTCGATGAGGATGGTGATGATCTTGGCTTTGGGGACCAAAGAGGCAGCTCGCTTGGGGGCGTCCTCCGAGTGGAAGTAGCTGGAGCTCTTCTCGAACAGGAAGTCGGTGGAGGCGTTGGGCGGCGTCGGGAAGAAGGCCATGTACCTGGTGGGGGGAGAGGCAGTTAGTCTGGGGCTGGCTCCCGCCCCAGCTACGGACGCGAGAGCGTTCGAAGGTTTTCACGGCCGTGACTGTCCGTGTGTGCCCGCCGGTACCGTGACAGCGGAAATGGCGGCCGTTGCTCCACACCCTCTGCGGAAGCGGCCGACGCCCCGTTAGGGCCGCGAGGGGCTCTGGCCGGGCTGTTAGGGGACAGAGCGCACGGCCTTCCTTCGCCCTTCAGATCTGGGGCAGTTTTCTGTGCCGTCGAAAGCCAGACCGAGGAGGACTCGGCGCGGCCCGGTCAGCAGCGCCCGGTCCCTGCCCTCAGGCCGTGCGGGGCCGTTCGCAGACTCGGCGACAGTGCACCGCACCGGAAGGTGTTTCCGTTCTGACGCGTGTCGCCGTGTCCCCAGCGAGGAGTGGCGGAGCCGGGGCGGTGTCCCCCCGAGTCCACGGAGAAGGCCGTGGCTCCACTGTCAGCGGCTGGCGGGGCCCCCGGAGCCCCCTGGGCTCCGGGCGCAGGCCGGGGCGGTCCTGGGAGCCGGGGACAGCTCACCGCGCCGCCCCGGGCGTGCCTGAGGGCGATGTCCACACCACGGGGCGCGCACGGCGCAGCCGGACCTCGGGCCGTGTTTTCTGAGAAAGTTGGGACAGAGCTAGAAAAAAGCCTCAGAGAAAATATCGGGTCTGCGTGAGGCTTATTCTCTTCTGGTTTAGGAAAAATATTGTGATTTCAAATTTTCTCACAATGTAATAGTCCTTTCATGCACGTGCCTGACCAGAATTAACGTAGTTTTGGAAACGCTCGGTTAGTATTTGCGTGACAAACGTCGGCTTCCGTCACAGCGCACATTCACAGCCCACGTGGTTAATGAGGCCGCACGACACCGAGGACGAAACGGAACAAACTACTGACTCGTTTCCTCAAGCGTCGCGGTGAAGACAAATGACGCCTTTCGTTAAAAAACCTTCGAGGCACAAAGAAACAATAACACGCCCGAGGAGCACGTTCAGCACCCGTACGACTCGCTCTGATGGAAAAGATTCTCTAATTCCATCATATTAATCTACCAGAAAAATATTCATTATCGCACCGTCCGGATCAAATCTTAGGAACGCTGATACAGCGCGTCGTCAGCACGAATCAACGTCTAGCCGGCCGCGGTGGAACCGAGCGCAACCAACGCGGCCGCCCCGCCCCGGGCGTGTGCCGCCCCCCCTACCCCAGGGCGCGCCGCCCCCTCGCCCCCCACCGCTCCTTACCAGTCCAGGCCCTTGTGGTAGTTGTTGCCGTTGAAGAACTGAACTTCCTCGAGCGTCCGGGGGCTGGGCAGGCTGCTGGCGACCGAGGGGTGCATGAGGAGGAAAAGGCAGAGCGCCGTGGTCCCTGGTGGAGGAAGGGGCCAAGGTCACGGCGAGGGAGGGGCCAAGGTCACGGTGAGGGAGGGGCCGAGGTCACGGCGAGGGAGGGGGGCTGAGGTCACAGCGAGGAAGGGGGGCCGAGGTCACGGCGAGGGAGGGGAGGCACAGCCATTTTAGCAGAACGTCTGCGATCTTCAGCCGGTTCTCCCGGGCCGCGGGGGTCGGGCCACACGGGGTGGGGGGCTGGATGGCAGCGGGACCTGGCAGCAGAGGGGCTCATGAGAGAACCGGCGTTTGCTCTGAAGCGTCCCAGCTCACAGGAGTGAGGGCTGCTGGGCTTCGGCGCCCGAGGTGTGATCTGCCCCCGCTGAGCGGGTCGGGGTGGTCGGGGCAGGCGGCGCCTCGGGGGAGGACCGGGAGCGCGGGCGCCGGCGAGCACCCCGAGGAGACGCGTTACTGATTAAAATGTCCTATCGGCTCCGTGAAGAGCGGAAGGAGCCGCAGCTGGCTCAGGGCTGAGCTGAGGCCGGGCGCCGGGCGGGGGGGGGGGGCCCACCTCGAACGCGCCGAAAACCGCAGACGGGGACGGGTCAGGGTGACGCGGTTTTGCAGACCCGGCCCAATCGGTCCGGACAGTGCGGGAGTGCAAAAGCGGGCACCACGAGACGCGGACAGGGCCGTCCCTGGAGGCGGGCGTCAGGACGGGCAGCGGGGGTCAGTGGGTCCGGGCCCCTCCAGCAGGCGGGCCGCTGGAGCCCGTGACGGGGGGCAGGAGCGAGCCCTTCGCCAGGGAAAGGGGCTCCTCACCGCGTGATCACACACTGCGGCCCGGCGCCCAGCGAGCGACTTCACTGTCCCCTGCGTCCCCCTGCCCCCCACACTCGTTTTTATCTGGCGTCCGGCGTAAACGCTTTGAGGAGGACGCAGAACGGCCTGGCACCTGGGAACGCGGCCCCGACGCGGTCAGCCCCGGGCGCGAGCTCGCGGGCGGGCGGCGCCCGGGAAGCCGGCGAGGACGGGTCGCTGGGCGGCGGGAGGCCGGGGCGGGAGCCGGGTTTGCAGTTACTGCACCACGCTCGCCTCGCGGGGAATTCCTCGCCTCCGCCCCCCACCCCGTGGTGAAATGTGGCTGGCATCGTGGCCCGGCCTCTGCCCACGGGATCCCCGTGGGGCCCCGGCACTCGGCGCCGGATGGGCTAGTCCATCCCTCCTCTCCTGCCTGCGGGTCCGGGGGCCACCCACACAGCTCAGCCGACTGCGGGGGGCGCGGGCCACGTCTGCGTTGTTTGCAGACAGCGGGGCATGGCGGCTGGTCCCTCATGCTTCGCTGTGCCCGTCCTCGGCCCTGACAGCCATCCTGCCAGCCGGAGCGACGAGGGGCCAGGCCCAGGCCCCGGACGGCCGGGACAGAAGGGCCATGGGAAGCGTCCCGGCCATCGTCACATCGGAAAGCATCCTCTGAGCGTACGGAACGCTAGCATCCAATCTCCTTTTAACTTGGTCCAGGGCAAGTCACAGCCCAGCTAAAAGTCTTATCGTTTCCATCCTTGTAGGTCAAATACTAAAATCTAAAGGTGTGTCGCTGTCTTCATAAATACGAACAAGGACAAAACTAGATTTCCACTCACCAGCCTGCAGTTTTCTAGTGAAACTAAGAAGTAGTACTATCCAGGGACGAAAGGTAGAAGAAGTGTCTTTAAACTCAGTTTTTTCACATGACTTTGCGAGGGCGGCCTGCTCTGTTTCGTTAGTCAACCCAGAGTTGGCACAGGGGAGCGGGGCCGGCAGAAAATTAATGCACGTCGGAGATGACCACGAAAGTGATCGATCTGAAAATGCGTGTTTTTGTCTCCTCTCCCCGCACATTACTGCTGTAATACAATTTATATTCTTGGAGGAAGAAGAGATTTCAACAACCAATGCCTAATAGTCTGGAGATTTTGCCCACAACCTCAAAAAACGATCTTCTTGTTCCAATTACAAATCCCCTCACGGGGCCGGGCTGATTTATTGTTACTGCTCGTCCGTGTTATGCTTTGCGCATTCGCTGGTGAAAATGTTTCTCGTCAAAGTAGTGAATTCAAAATACGCAGCTCAATAAAAACTTTAATTAATCAGGACGTGAGCAAAGTGCATGAAACTGCCACATATTGAAGAAAGTGTAAAATATTCTAATTGGAAGCGTCGCCTCATTGGTGAAATACTCTCACCCTCGTTTACTACATTCTTACACGCCTGTCCTCAGCACATGAGAAAGTATCGAGGGAAAGAATGTCCGATGAACCCCTGGGTGTCAGGAAGCACGTCCAAACCACATCTACACCTAATGATTATTAAAACACACGCACAGAGAGTGTTTGAGAATAACGGCAGCAGCTCTGAGAAAATGACCACTTCGAGGCTGATGCCCTGTGTAAAACAGCTGGAATCTAGCCAGTGCATGTGTCAAAAACAACTGAACTGACCCGTTAATTAGGCAAAGCCATAAAATGGAGAAATCAAAAATCGGATACCAGAACCGTGACATACACCCTCAAAGGTGCCAAACATTTGATGTCTGTTCACCAATTTTAAAATCTACAGTTAAAGGGTTGGTCCTTCCGTCTAGTTTGCAGGCGGGGCTGGGACGTTTGAGGGGTGTGGCACAGGGTGGCAGAGAGGAAGGCGACGCAGACAGTGGCCCCACGTGGGCGTCTCGTACTTCACACAGCAGCGTCCAGGAGACCGCGGGGCCCCAGGTCACATGGCAAAAACAAACGCAGCCCGCAAGCGGCCCTGGCGGGGTCCGTACCTGTTTTCTGGGGCCCGATGACGAGGAACTTTGGCAAGTGGTCGCACGTTTTCTCCCTGGACCAGATGTCTTTGTGCCGTTTGTCATCACAGGGGTTCTGCAAGGAGGAAGCGTAATGAGGCCCTGGGCGCAGAGCCCCCGGCGGGGTCCCGCGGGTGCTTCCGCGGGCAGCCGGGTTCACGCCTGGCCCTGGACCGGGGCAGGGTCAGCTCACGGACGTCCGGTGGCCCCTGCCCTCCAGCTAGTCTCCCTGCTCTCGCCCTGTCCCGCCTCCGACTCAGTCCACCGCCCGGAAGCCACCCTCTACCCGGGTCTGTGCGTCCGTCCGTGCCCCTCGGCCTTGACCTCTCTGAGCCTGGTCTGTCCACGCGCTCCCGGTCATCTGTGCTCCGCCCACATCGGCCCTGCTTCCTCCCCGGGAGCTGCAAGGCCACCCTGGAACCCCGACCTGGCCGCGTTCCCGCCCCCCTCAACCGCGCTGCTCTCCGCCGGCCCCGCTGACCCCGCTGACCCCGCCGCGTGGCTCTGTGCCGTCAGCTGATCACACGCAGGCCCCGGGCGGTGACCCCCCCCCCCCGGTCCTGCCTCTCGGCCCGCACCTGGAACCGCACGGGGGTCACTGCGGGACAGCTGTGGCGAGGAGGCTGGACGCACACCCCGGTCCAGCGTCAGCCCCGCCGCACCCCCGACCTGCTCCCCACTGCACGCCGTGTCCGGGACCCACAGTCGCCACCCGAATCATGACACTTTGAGAATTAAAGGGGCCTCTAAATGCAAACGATGCCGTTTTTGGAATGTTTATCGACTGGCAAATTGACTGTGTTATATCGGTAACATAAATAATAGTTATCTTCAAAAACCACTTTCGTAAATAAAATTCTTTCTAAAAAACATATGTTGGGCATTAAAACAATGATAATGTTTTATCCAAATATTTACAATGGCATAAGGCGGCTGATCATTTACAGTTCCTATTTATGGACCTTAATCAGTTCTTTCTCTAACACCTTGTCACCAAAAACCCTCTGAAGAATGGCTGTTTTCGATATGATCTCACTGTTTTACTTTTCCAGAAAACTGCTGGCAATCCTCTTCAACGTTGCTTTGTGGTCAATAAATTTGAAATGTTGACATTTTCAATCAACTCTTCTCTGTAGGCCAGTATGTTTTTAAGTGGAGAAATAGTTTATCGGTTTGAGGTACGTGCAGACTAAATTCTGTCAAATTGGAAGATACTTCCATATTGAAATGTCTATTAGAGACCGAATATTCTTACACTTGTTTTCATTTAAAGTGTCTTTTTTTGGACAAATATACTTCAAGATAAAACTTGTCAAGTAAGTTGTCTTAAATTGATTCTTTTGACCACTTTGTCAAATACAGGTTCCGCATAATCACAAATTTCTCAATAATGTTTCATTTTAGCTCAGGATAGAACTTATCGCATTAAAAATAGGAGATTGTCAAGACATGCTCACTGCAGTTGAGCTTCCAAGGCTCAGTTAAAGAATGCCGAATCAAACCCTCCATTTCATCTGAATTCTCGTTATTTAATTTGTTTAGTCTCCTCCCTTCTTGTTTTGAAGCTTTTTTTAAAAGATGGCAAAAAGCACTATAAAAAGAAAAATATGATTTAAATATATTTTTCTTCAAAATAACATTTTTCTCAAAAAAATAACTTTCAAAGCCAGTTCTCCTCGGGGTCATTATCCAGACAGACAGGCCTTGGCTCGTCTCACACTCCAGGACTTGGCGCTGGCCTGCGGAGCTGGTGACGAGATGCTGGCTGGACCGGGCAGGTGACAGGTGACAGGTGACAGGTGGGGGGAGCTTTGGCAGGCACAGGCACGCAGAGGCCCGGGTTAAGCCAGCGAAGCTCCTGGGCGCCCTCTGGTGGCCAGTGGCCCTCAGTGCCTTCCCGGGGCAGGCGAGAAGGCTTTCCTTTGACTGAACACGCCTGTTCTCTCCGAGTCCGGAGTCACTTCTGAACGTCGCCAGAAAATGCCATCAGGAGCCAACAACCATGTGAAACGCTGCGGCTGTAGCGCTCGCTGTCCCCAACGCTACCAGCTCGCTGTCCCCAACGTTCCCAGCGGTCCAGTTCGCTCCTTCACCGTCCCCTGCGCCCGGTGTGCAGCGGTGGCCCTCGTCAGCCTCACGCCAGGCAGACGGTGTCTTCGTGACCGCGGTCCTGCGGGTTGCCCTTTAGGGCTGTCTGATGCTTCTTTCGCCTCTTTTCCTGGTGTGTTCCCCGTTTCTTAATGACCACTTCATTATCAGGTATTTGCGCTCCCAAGTTTGTATTCCAAAAGGCTTGTTTAGACTTTCCTGCTCTGAATTTCCTTCTACTGTCTGGATATTCGACTAACGGCTGATATGATACCTAACTTCTCTTGATCCCCTTCCACGTTCCAGGCACCTGCTTGACGTAGATTATTTCTAATCCTCAAAGCAACCTGGCAAGGCAGGTAGCATTCTCTCTCCTTTCTAGCTGAGGAAGCTGAGATGCAAGGTGTTCTATTCAGGCCTTGCTGAAGGTCACACGGCAAATGGGTTGCAGATTTGGACTCCAAAGCTGAGGCTGTCTCCACAGCTAAACTGTGTGCGTGTGCGTGTGTGTGTGTGTGTGTGTG
>JAQQSQ010002338.1:0-11016 GCA_028627145.1 Eidolon dupreanum | reverse complement strand
GGACGCGTCTGTGAGATTCCACTGTGTACGCAGATTCTACTACAAGGAAAATCAAAGAATCAAAAGTATTTTGGCTACATGCTGGCGGCCGCTCGGCTTGCGTGGGCTCTCGTGAGATCTCGAACACACGGAACAGATCATATTTTATAAAGCAGCAGAATGTTCCCAGACCTTCTTCTCAAACAGATACCTGGCCCTCCAATATCAAAAGGGACCCTTCGAAGATAGATTTTGCCATGCTCATGTGTAAATACTGCATTCTTGCCACCATAGTGCCACTTAGAGCAATGTCCCCTAGGTGAGCTTTTTTCATTCCTTGACAGAAGTGAATTTTACTGTAAACATCAACAATCTTTCTCCTGGAGCCTGGGGAGGGGCTGAAAGGGCTCCTGTTAAGTTATTGTTATTCGTATTTGGCTGTCAACCTGTCACACCCAGCATCCTAGCTTCCCTCTGACTGATGAACTGGCACAAACAAATGCATTGGGCACCTCCTATCAGTTACCAGGACTTTCCTTTCTAATTTAACACTACTTTGCAGTTTAATTTGAAGAATTAGAAATAGGGATATATATAGCATGCAGTTAAAAAAAGGAATCTATGTATGATTTTGAGTATAGACGAGTATAGAAAGCTTTAGCGTGATTTTTTTAAAAATGAATTTTACTGAGTACTGTAACAGAGTTGGCAGCAGAGCTAACAAGATAGCAAATCTCAATGTTTAAAATGAAATGCACGAGCTATAAATGCCATATAGTGTTCTTGCAGTGTTATTATCACTTTCTCCCTGGCTTTATATTTCATTTTTTTGACATTGCTCTTTGCTTTTTGCCTCTGCTGCTCTTTAAAAAAGTCTCAGTTGTCCTTAGCCCTTTGATTCTGTATTTTATTACGTGTATTTCCATCCTGCCTCTCCTTCGGAGGCTTGCCAACCTTTTCTCCAGGGAAAAGGAGGAAGAGGGCCTGTCCAGATGGCTGTATAAACACGTGACACTTGCTTCTGGGAGCCTCTCCTGGGGGAGATTGAAGGTTGATGAGGTTGTTCCCTGCCTAGAGAATGGGCACATTGCTTTCCATCTCTTTTCTATTTTTAAAATAATTATCACGTGCCTTGAGTTTTAATGATATTTCTCGAAATGGTCTCCTCTGGCTAGGAAAACAACAACAAAAACCGAACTCACCAACCAGATTTTGTGAAAAGTTCACGTTGACCAAAAATTTTAAAGTTTTTTTTGCAGTTTGTGCTCTTTCCTGGAGTCAGGTCCTCGATGATCGAGTTTGGCGAGCAATCTCTTTGCACGGGGCCTGTGCGTTGGCACTGGACGCGTCACTCACTCCCTCTCACCCCCAGACGTTTGCATGTGATGTTTACGGTGCTCCCGCAGTCCCCATCACCCTCCTGCTCCCAGGGTAATGTCAGTTCTTCAGGGAGGTTTTTCTGACTCCCAAGGGAGGTCAGCACCCTCATCCCCCTTCCATCACACCTTGCACACCCCTAGAATAGCATTCCTCTCCCTGGTGGGAGTTACTTGATTGACGCCCGCGGCGTCCATCAGCCTGAGAGCTCTGTGCGGATGGGCCCTGGCCGCCCATCCCACCATCTCCAGCGGAGGGCCTAGTATTTCTGCCCCCCACACCTGGTGAACGAACGAATGAATGAGGATTGCTAGACGTGACCTCGTACGTTTCGATATAGAAAATGACCTTGAAACCAAAAGTAGTATCCTATGCAAATAAGTGTCAACGGAGGAAAAAAAAAGAACAGTCTTAACCTTCAAAATGCAATTATTTTGATGGAAGGGCGGTTCAGTAAGGAAGTAGTCCCCTGGTAATGATTATTGAACATGCTCTTTACGTGCACAGGGACTTTCGTCTCATCGAGCGATACCTGGAAGTGTAATTCTACAGACTTCTCAAGTCACCATTAAATGCAATATACGGTTTAATTTCATCCAGTGATTCTCAGCTCTGTAATACCCTGCACCTCCTTTTATAGCAAATTCTTATTAATGCCCTTTTAGCACATTGAAATGAATTTTAGATTAGGTAGTGCAACTTACCTAAGCATCTAATTTTGAAAAATTCAATACTATTTTCTAGCTACAACGTGAAGGCGTAATAAAAGGAAGGTCATTTACAATAAATAATACATGTTTCAGTAACAGGTGCTTGGTCAAAAAACTCCAGGGGACCTGCCGAAGCAGCGAGACCCTCATATCTATATCTAGAATGTAGTAGTTCCAAACACAGTCTGGTTTACGTGCATCATGTCAGTGACTAAGATGCCACAAGGGACTCTCCTGCCATAGACGGGGTTTTCTAAAATGGAGAACAATTCTTGGCAAGTTTCTTACGTCGAAGTCATATTCTTGTAAAATTCAGCCTATATTGAGGCAGTGAAAAAATGTGTGTGTGGGTGTGTGTGTGTGTGTGCGCACGCACGTGCTCACATATGTAAAAGGGAGTTAAATTCTCGGCTCGGGTGATTATAAACATAAATTTTTCTCAGTGGGACATTTAAAGCTCATGCTGAATTTGGGATAATTTTCCGATCTGTGACACTAACTCTTGTATTACAGGACTCTCGCACCACAGGAAGTGCCCCACCCTTGTGTGCCAGGAGGGTCCCTCCAATTGTGTGACGACCACAAACACCCTCATAGGTTTACTGATCACCTTCTGGGTGTTAGAATCTTTATGAACGGGGTTATAAAAAAAAAACAGAGTTCCTGTTTAATTTTCAGAAATACACATATATCATTTCTATTCTCACGCCAATGGCCACGTTCAAATAGTCAGGACTCCCCTTGATTATTAATATTCAGTTCAGCCCAACAAATGCCTATTGTGTGCATGTGCTTCTTGATTACTAGCCTGTGCTTCTTACTAGCATTCCACGTTATAAAATCCTGACAATTTATTTCTTGCTGGATGAATAGTTTTATTTTATTCCCTCCACAGAGTAGTTTACTTAGGCAATTACTCTCATATTTTCTCTTGTTGCTAAAAAAAAAAAAAAAAAAAAAAGAGGGAACAGGTGTGGAAAAATGCACCATTGCACCATTGCAGGAAACCGGGGTACAAAGATAGGGAGACAAACATGTGGGTAGGCAACATCGTAGGACAAGTTGGTCCACGGACAGGCGATTGTGTAAGGCAGGGGTCTCCAACACCCAGGCTGTGCACTGGTAGGGTCTGTGGCCTGTTAGGAACTGGGCCGCACAGTGGGAGGTGAGCAGCGTGCAAGCACGTGAAGCTTCATCTATATCTGCAGACGCTCCCCAGGGCTGGCATCACCGCCTCAGCTCCAGCTCAGATCATCAGGCATTAGATTCTCACAGGAGCACCGGTCCCTGGTGCCAAAAAGGTTGGGGACCACTGGTATGGGGAACAAAGACAGAAGGAGGGAGGACACTAGCTCTAACCAGAAGGCGTGAGGGCTTCCTGCAGGAAGCAATGTGGGAATTGTGTTTTTTAGAACCAACAGGAGTTTGGCAAGCATAAAAAGGGGAAAGACATCCTAGCAGATGGAGCAGCCTTTAAAAAGACACAGAAGCATGCAATGGTGCTGTATGTGGGCACCCAAAAAAAAAAAAAAAAAAAAAAGTGATCCAGTCCCTTCAGAGAGTAAGGTGCAAAAATAACTGGTATTATAGACAAGATGGAGAGGAAGGCAAGTGTTTGCCAACAGCAGGGCTCCCAGCGGTTTTGCTCGGGAAGGGGGTTGCTAATTCTGCGGGAAGAGGAGGTGGCGCACGCAGCGAGCAGGATGCAATTACCGAACTGGAAAAAGGCTTCCTCACAGCCCCCGCTGCCACTTTGGGCAAGTGTCCCTGGGATTCTACAGGCTCAGACGAGGCCCATTTCTCTTACTTTACCGTGGGGAATATCTCCTTCTTCTTCTCCTAGATTTCCCTCAAGGGCATGGTCGTCACCGCTTTCTCAAAGGAAGGAAGACAAACTATGGCTTTCAAGGGCATTGTGCTGCTTCTCATGGGAACCATGCCACATCCATGAGCATGTTCGTCGTTTTCTCTTTCCCTTTTCTCCTCCTCATTCCTTTCTCTCTTGTTCTTTCTCACTTCACCTCCTTTTCCTTTCCTTTTTAAAATAAACATTACAAGGAGAATACAGGGTCATTATAGAGACTTTGGAAAACACAGAAGAATACAATGAAGAAAATAAAATCCCGTGAAAATCCGTCATCCAGGGAGGTCCACCATTAACATGTCCGTAATTGTACTTCTGAGTCTTTTCTCTTTGCGTCTGTCTGTAGTCCGACCGTCTGCAGCAGACCTGTCCCCGCCTTTCCATTCCAAGGTCCCCTGCCCTCCAGTCCTTGCAGGAGTGGTCACTCATGTGTGCCTGTATCTGTCCTGGCCACAACCTATATTGCCCATCAACCCCCCAGAACTGCCAGTCTCTGTTCTATTCACTGACTTCCCTTGGCAATGCTGCTGGTCCCCTCCCGCAGATGGCAGAGACCTTTGCCTCGGTTGGTGGTTGCTACTACCCTGCTGGCCTAGGGGAAGAGGCTGGCACTGCTCTCCCTGTAACTGTCCCTCCCAGGGGTGGATACAGCCCCTTCCACCACCCCACAGCCCAAATGAGCTGTAATTTGTGATAAGACTTTCCTGAAGATGTGGGGATGTCAGAGAAATAGTATTAAAGCAGTTAAATCACATCTGGCTACAGTTCTAGCTGATCTTGGAACAGAATTCCAGGCCCGTCACTGTGGTGCTGTGACCTTGACCTGCCTCCAGGCCGCTGAAGCCAGCTTACCCTGACCTCTGGGAAAAGCAGTGGCAGGCAGGCAGCTCAGCAGAATCAAGAGAAACCAACTATGGCAATCTAAGTAGAAAGGAAACTTTTAAAAATGATCTTGGATAGCTACCCAACCCCTGGGATGGTTGGAGACCCAGACTTGGAAGGTACCCAGCCAAGAACAGTGACCCAAATCACGCCACAGACTGGTCCAGGAAGAGGCCACTGCTGTGCCTGCCTGGCACAGACAGCAGCTGGCTCTTCTGTCCCCACTGATTCTGGGCCCTGGATATTGCTGTTAGAGCCATCCTTGTGACAACCCCTAGGAAAGGGATGTAACACCACCACGTGGCCACCAGCCCCGGCACACATCCCGCATGGTCCTCGCTTCTTTATGGAGCACCAGTGGTGGGTCCAATGCTGCCTGCCACCCCCTCCCCCCATGGAAGCTCCCACCTGGTGCTGTTCAATTTCACCTTGACTGGGAGCAAGTTTCTCCCTTCACATCTCCACTCCATTCAGTGTCCAAATCCCTCACTCTCTGTTCAAGAGACTTAGGAAGATCCAGGACTTGAGGGAGGTGGGCTGTGCACAGGTGGTGACACAGCTGGTGCCCGCAGTGGAGGATGGCTCTGACTGAGGAGATGACAGGTTGAAGCCTAGTATCGCTAGATTCCCTTCCTACTGGAGAACGTGGCTTCTTTCTGTGGACGAATGGGTTTCTTAATAGAGCCCCAGAATTAGACAGGAGATTACTAGGAACACTTCTGGAGAGAGACTTGTTCCCAAAAGGAGGGGGAGAGGAAGAGGACGAGTCCTCAGTGCCTGAGTCAGAGTAAGAGGCCGGAGGCCATGCGTGCTACAGCCATAGGGCTCCCCACACAAGTAGAGAAGCATCAGGGGTGAGAAGAATGTTTATCCCATTCAGGGGATCTAGTGTCCTGACTATTGTGGACTGCTTGGCCAATGAACTATGGCCTTGAACCCTTGCTAGCCAGCTAAAGGAGAAGAGTGAGTCTACCTTTCAGCTGTCTGTAGCATTGTTACTGTAGTAATATTATTGTATTCCGATGGTGTGGAGGGCATTTTAGGGTGGGAACATTGTTCCCTGTGCTGCTGACACCTAGGTAAAATAAATTTATGATTCACGTGTATGAGCAGCTGGACAGGGCATCTTTCATATTGCCAGGAGTTATTCTGTTGATTGGGCTCATCAGGAGGTGCCCCCATCCTCTTCTCCTTTCCATGGGTCTGCCTTTCACACCTCAGTGAAAGAGAAGGACCATTCTGCAGCCCAGGTTAGAGCTGGGTGTTTTCTACGATGGAGTGATTTCTGAATTCTTAGCTAACGAAGATCTAAAGATCCTTTATTAACACTTGGCGCAATTGTGTATTCCACATACCAGAGCTGCAAGAATATTCTTTTATTCTCTCTCAGGTGATGTTTTTAATCTGTAGGAAGTCATCAGGTACTAACCTTTGCCTTCAATAGCTCGACCAGGGCCGGGCACCACGGACAGCGCCATAAAGCCTGTTTTCAGCCTGACTCCGATGTTCCCGCCCCTCCGCCCGCCCACCAGACTGTGTGCATGATGAAGGAAATGTTTCTTTTCTTTTCTTTTTTTTTTTTTAAACTGCCGTGTCCCTTGCAACCAGAACAACCCCTGACATATAAAAGGTTCTTAATAATTATGTGCCGAATTAATTGGTTGAATTTCAAATGCAAAATCTTGTGTTCCAGCAGAGTATTATCCTCAAATGTTAAAAGCCACTGACTTTTAGAAAAGGAAACTTTAAGAGATCTGAATTAAAGTGCTCCTGGAGTGGAACAGCGGAGAATTTTTATTATTTGTGGATTTGAAATTTCCTCCATTCCAGAGGCACTTACTCTGGCATTTCAGTGATAGAAAACAATTCATTTGCATATATTAAGAGCTTTTTCAAAAACTTTGTATGGTGATACCAGCAAAGCACTGAGTCAGCCAATAATCTGTTAGATGTCGCAGAATGGCTCAGAGTCAGATACTAGCTATAAATTTTATTTTTTTTGTATAGCTATGATCCATTCGGTTATTCATCTTTTGAGTAGGACATTTTCCATAGTCTCTATGGAGATTTTATTGCATGATTCTCCCTAATGTATGTTTATAGTACCTCTGCCATGGAGATTATAGGTGGACCGTGTTTAAAAAGTCTCCTCATAGTTTATAGAATTGCTGTTACAACATGGATACTTTTTGTGATGTTGAAAGTATTAGTTAGAACTGGGCCTATTAAAAAGAAATCTTTGTGGAAGATATCATAATGCGAGAAAATAACGTCTAAATGAGACAATTCTTTTGTCAGTCAGTTCCTATTATCTTTCCATTTTGAGACATTATTCTCAGTTCGATTGTATTACCATGGTGATGTGTCTACATTTCAGCAAAGCAAAACTGAATGATAAACTAGAGCTCCTGTCTTAGGATCTTTATTGCAGTATCCTTATTATGGTATGAAATCTCCAGTGTCCCAGATGAAAACCACAAAGAACAATTTCTCAGCCAGACACAACAATTTGGATTGCTAATCTCAGAAATCTAAGAAATCACATAAAAGTGGAAAAGAGAACAGGCATTTGAGAAAGGTAAAGATCAAGAAATCGCCCACACATGAATAGAAAGACACTTGCTCTCTGAAATAAGACTGGAAGTAAACAAACACAGGCAGTACATTATCCTTAATGAGAATTGGACGAGTGGCTTCACCCTCTGGGGTCTGAAATGAGCAAACTTCCAGAATCGTCAGCTCATGCAGCTCTCGCTTGAAGGAAAGCTCTTAGAGCTGGCTCCCCCGCCTCCTGCTTATGAAGCTTATTTTGCTCTTTGAAATAACCGCACATATAATTTTGACAACGAAATGGACTCTATAGGAGGTGGGCTTGAGTTCTTCAAAAATCCCAGTTAGTGTCAGTTGGACACAGGAAATAGTTCTGCTGAATGCTATTTGCATAAGGAGAAAAGAAAACATTACTCTAATCGACAAAGTGTGAAGATAAGATTTGGACAGATATTCATAACTATCTATCATTTCTGCCCAAATATTATATTAAACCATCTCTTTCAGAATACCAATTCTGTCAGTCATATTAGCTCCGTCAGATCTGGGCTTTCATAAAGCCTTTTGCTAGCAGCTTTACTTACTGGTAAATAAGCAATGTGATTTTGCCTAGCAACCCCACTGTGGAAACACAGCTTGATTCTGTAGGTGGTGGGGACGTGGAGGAGGGGCAAGGAAAGCATGGTCTGTCTGTGCCTCCCAGAGTCCCCCTGCAGCTGGTTCACGACATCACAAACATTTACTGTAATTCTTGACGGTTTCAAAAGGATGATAAAGAAGTAGGGGGAATTAATCGAAGGGTAAATAAAAAATCTTTCAAGAGTGTGAGCTAACTGTCTAAGAAATCAATCCAGAGTCAGCACAGAAGAACCAAGGTTGAATGAGGGCTTTTTTCTTATGGAAAATGAAGTATTTACAAGAGATAATATATCCAGGAAGAGACAACCAACAGTGACTTCCTGAAGCTAAACAAAGATTATCTTAAGCCAGACATGAGGAACACTCCTCAGCAGCAAAGGGTAGCATTGAATCTGGAACTGTCCACATCTAAGGAAATATTTGAACATGTACATCAAAGACGGTCGTTAACAATCATTGAGCTCTTAGCAGGCACTGTGCTAAGCCTTTACACACTTACGTAACTTTCCAAACAATCCTGTGATGTGGATTCTCTTATCTCCATTTTATAGAGGAAGAAACTGATGCTCAGAGAAGTTGAGAAACCCGCCTGAGGTCACTCAGCTATTCAGCAGCAGTCTGCCGCTAGACTCCACAAGTTCTTAAACACCATTTTTCTGTAGTAGCGAACAGTTAGTTGCAGGGCTGATGGGGAGAAGAAGCCTAAAGGTCACGGATGAAGTGTAAGATCGTTTGTTCAATTAAGGCAACTTTTTTTTTTTTAATTATCTAGAGGGCAGCAATAACATGGGTTTCCAAAATAACAGATATTGCCAAACCTTATACCTACCCCTCTTCCTTTTATAGTGAAGTATGGGCATACACATTTTCATACACCTATGCACACACAGACACACAGACACACACACATGCACACGCAAGTCATCTGATTTCTTAAGTCCCTAAAATACACCAGTGAGTGAATTCTCCAAGCCTTTTCTGGGCATCACCCTACGATGTTTGGCAGAAGCAGCCCAGGGGCACGCTGGTTGGCTTGGGCAGTGAGCAGTGGTGACATGTTTGTTGGTCTTGCTGGGAAACTCTCCAGTACAGAGAATGCAATGAGGACACCGCAATCTAGCCTTTGTTACTCACCTCCCTCTCTGCCACCAGACAAGTCCTGTCCTGTGCCATCTTCACTCTGACCACCTCCTGGCGCCGGGAATGTCTCCAGCTTCCTATGGACTTACAGCCCTTCTTTGCCAGCCTCAGCCTCATTTGGTTTGCAAGTCGCATTAACATCCCAATTTATGACTTAACAAGTGTCTCACAAACATTTAATTCACCTTGATTTCATTATGCATTTGAGGAGGACGATGTTTAGACGGGGTGTTGATGGGGGGATGATGCTCCTGTTGCCGACAATGATATTAACTTAATGATCAGGTAAGATCTCCTTTTGGGCTCTGGTTTTTTGCACATGTCTGTGAACATGACTAGGCTGATCATAAGTAAGTTCCTGGATTCTCAGAGGGGGTCGACTGCTCCCACAAAGTCCTCCTATAATGTTTAATATGGAAATTCAAGAAATGGGTGAAGCATTCCCTGTGGTTCTCAGATAATTTATCTTGACATGATACTCTTGTGGGAAAAATTTGATTTTCATGTGCAGTTTCAAAAATACCAATAAATTACCTTTTTTTTTTTTACATGGCTTTTATGAGAATATGGGGAGAGGACTATATAAGCATGGATCCAATTATTTTTTCCTGTTCTCGCTTTGTACCATGAGTGCCCTCTCGGGAGTTAGAGCACGTGGCTTCTTTTTATAAAGAAGGATTGTATTTCTTTAGCTTTTCCTATGAATGTTTAGGGAATATATTGATCCAGGAACCTGGAGGGTAAATGGTGCTGGCTTAGATTAGTGCAAATCAGTGTTCTCTACTCTAACTATTATTCGTTCAATCGCCTTGTTCATTTTGCCATACTGAATGCAGCTGGGACTTGGGACCCCAGGTGGGTTGGATTGAGTGGAGGAGAGTAGCCTTTCTCCCCTTTTCAGCTCCCTTGTCTCTTAGAGCTTGAAGAGGCAGCACAGATGTTTCTCCCAACAGATCAGGGAGGAAAAGGGGGATGGGAGGAAGGAAAACAGAACCATGATCAACTGTCCTGTCTCCGAGACCTGATCTTTTCCTTGAGTAGCTTTCCCATGGTTGAGCCAAGTGCTTGATCTTAGAAGAATCTCTCTTGACTATCCTGGGAAATCTGGCCCAGGTGTTGCTGCTATGATGAAAGCTTAGGAATTCCTGGATAGATCGCCCAGTGACAACTTTTCATTCTCAGTCTTTCTTCCCAGAAGGGAAGCAGAGTGGGCTCTTCTTCTCGGAGGTTATAGGAGGACTCTGGCGACGTTTTTGGAGCTGGGAGTCATTGACTAACCTGAAATGCTGTTTCCATCATTACTCGCTGGACTGGAGTTAATCACATTGGAATTCTAATCTTGACTCTGCTGCTAATTACCAGCATCATTTTATTCAAGTCCCTTTAGCCTCTGTTTTTGCGTCTGTAAAATGAGGTTTATGAATGCAAAGGTCTCTCTGCATTCCTAGATTCTCTGCCTTCTAATTCACCAGAAGGCAACAACTAGAAAATAGATCACGTGATAAGGATCTCCTATGTTGATTGCCTTAAGTGTGGTGTATTTTTGCAGAAAATCGATAACGTGTAGAAGGGTCCATTCGCTCTGGTGTTAAAGATATGTTGTTTACAATAATATATGGTTTGGGTGAGGTTATGGAACTCGGGTCCCCTGATGACAATCTCCAGTGCCAATTCTGGAAAGTTTGAGAAGACTTAAAGGATTATTTAGCTTTGAGGCAATGCCGAGGTGGTCCTGAGTGCATTCAAGGGGGATACCAGAGATGCTTCCCGCTCACCTCTGGCCTCTGTTGGCACGATTCTTTTGCCTCAAAATCAGTGTAATTCCCATTTGAAATGCATTTTCACCTCTCCACTACTGACTGCTTCAGAGGCTGG
>JAQQSQ010000233.1:0-14949 GCA_028627145.1 Eidolon dupreanum | reverse complement strand
GGGTGACCACTCTGTGAGTTATATAGCTCTCTATGCCATACAACTGAAATGGATGCTTTATTGTATGCCAACTACAATTGAAAAAAAACTCATTGAATTGTACAATGTAAATACAAGCAACTAATTGTCTATTACATTTCATTAAAGCTGAGGGAATAAAAAGGAGTAAAAATTGGTAGTTACAAAATTGTCTTAGGAATGGGAAATACAGCTAAGGAATATAGTCAATAATATTGTAATAACCAGGTAATAGTGCCAGGTGGATACCAGAATAATCAGGGATCACTTTGTAAATTATATAAATGTCTAGCAATTATGCTATACACCTGAAACTAATACGAAATACTAAATAATATTGAATGTCAACTCTAATTGAAATGATAAATAAATAAATACATACATACATACATACATGCATGCATACAGACATACATACATACATATGATACATCATTGTAAGGTTTTATTTACTTATTTTAAATTTAGGTTCTTTTTAGTCTATGTTTTAATGAGTATCTTGGTTGAAAAAGAAATATATAGATCCATGCAGCAGTATAGAATTGTGCTTAATATATCATCATGAATGCATTCTTTAAAAATTTCACATTCCACTTATTCAAAGTTTTGTTGTAGTTTGTTTAGTGAATTTCTATATTTCTTGATATCAACCAGTTATGCTTGCAAACTAATCAGCAGGTATGATATCTTAATATTCTAAATAAATGGGTTCAAATTTACTAAAATTTTTCTTTTAAAAAAGTTTTAAATAGTTATAAATATTGTTTACAATTTTTTTAAATTTATGCAGATACCAGAGGTTCTTCTTAGGTGACAAAGCAACAAAGCCACATAAAAGATAGAAACATTTTCTTGTATCCATTTTTAAAATACTTTTTTTTAAGCAGTTACTTTTCACTTGTTAAAATTCACCTTGAAAGGATAGATTAAGTCATTTTTTAAAAAAATAATATCTTTTGGGTATCATACTATTGCCCACTACTTAGCAAGTGAAAGTCAGAAAATTTAGAATATGTGTCTTTGTTGAAAAGAAAAGAGTGTGAATTATCTCTAAGTTCAACAAGTTCTAAAATGTTTTCCTCAAGTAAACCCTCTGGGTGGCATAAAAGATCTTCCATAGTCATTCTCCTTACAAATTATTCAAAAGATTCCATTATTTAAGATTATATAAACCATAACTTTCTCCCTGCACAGGTAAACTACAGTGTGTTGCAATATACTGAAAGCAAAAACAAGTGAGGCCACTGCTGAGAACCACTTTGAATTGTGAAACGCTCATTCTTCCTTCAGGGTACTGATGACATACGTGACACATCTAACCTAGAGATCCAAGTGAGTGGGCAGTGTCAATTCAAAGATTAAATGTTAATAAGGCTTAATTTCTTTCTTTATTCAATAAAAAGTAAATATAAATTTAATGTTTTTCCCACAATGAAATAGATCATCTTGCACACCTCCTGGGGGTTCATACATCTACCACTTTGGAGACCACCAGCCTAGGTCACTGATAAAGTGCAAGCCATGAAATTTGAAGCCAGATGAGTAGGTGGGTGGTAGGGAGAGTGTTTAATTAAAAGAGTTGAAAAGTTCACACAGTGTCCTCAACCAAGGGAAGGCCATCCTAGGTCTACTCAAAAGTGGGCTTAAGGAGTGGCTAAGACAAAATAGGATCAATGGATCAATTTAATACTATCAGGTGCTAAAACAATATTTTTAATTCTATACTGTGAGACATACTTGGAAAATAATAGACATTTCTGAGAAAGAAAAACTAATAAAGAAATTTTATGTAGAATGCAACACATCTAAAATATAACTATTAGTAATTACCAACATTTCTAATTCCTTCTATAGTCTCAAATCAGTCTCCCATTTATTAACCTGTTTAACCATCACAAGCCTATGTGGTATATATAGTCTCATCTCCACTTTATAAGCAAGGAAACTGAGTCCCAGGGGAAAGACTTAACTTGCCCAAAGTGGCAAAGCCAGGCTTAGGTTGTTGCTCTTCCTTCTACCCCCAGCCTAACATGGCACATCTCAGTGCCAATCCGGGACCACCAGCTCAATTCCAATACCAAATGAATGAATTCCACTTCAGAACTCCTCCTCTCCTCTTTGGATTCTTGCCTTCAAATCCTAAAACAGATGCCTTATCCCAGCTCCTTGACTTCTCAGACACTATTAAATACCTTGAAAGTGTACACTCTGCTGTCTGCATTCAGCAGTCCTCCAAGGACCAGGAGCAACTCTGGAAATGTACTTAGAGCACAAATATCACATGCAGCAGCCCAGTATGATTTCACCTACAATGTAGGCTTATGCTTATTCTTCCCACCAGACCATAAAAAGCTACAAAGTAGCCTACAATCCATTCGCTGGGAATAATACAATGTTTCCTCTTAGTTACCATTTGACAGCCCCTAGAACTGGTAGGCAATGCACAGAGTAGGAACTACTGCAGAATTTTATCAACTATGACATATGTGGATAGAATAAAGGTGAAAATATAAAAATTCCTTTGGCTTTAGCATTCTGAAACTTAAAATAGCATCCTTCATAGAACTAATTTGTTCTTCAAGGCAGCTTATTAATGGATAAGAGAAACGAAACATTCCTAAGGGAATAATTTCAGTACAGATGAAGTTCAGCTACTTTTTCCTTTAAAAAATGTTAATACCTCAGCATGGCACAAAGTAGCATATTTACCAGTAATTATATATATATATACACACACACGCACACACACACACGTGTACAAACATATATACACACACGCACACATATGCACATTTACATATATATACACATGTATACATATATACGTATACATATATGCACACTACACATATATGTGTGTATTTACTAGCAAATATGTATATTTGAAAAATATACAAGGAAACCAGAGTAGTCTTAATAATTAGAGAAGCTATAGAGCATCATAGAAAAATACAGGTTAAACTAACAGTGTGAACCTGGGTAGATTACAAATGTTTAAAATGGCAAAATAATAATTTCTACCCCCATTGGATTATTGGGAAGATAAAATGAAGTGATACATGTAAAATTCTTAGCACACTGCCTGGCAATTAGTAAGTACTCGAAAAATTTTAGCTTTTTATAAAAAATTATGATTATTAACTATTATTGTTATCATTATTGTTATAAAAGCAAGAAGCCTGAAGACTCATTTCTCCTGGACTGAAATGAGAAAGGCCTATGCTGTCATTACAGAAAGTTATTTAGCTTGGAGAAGACCTGAGGAGTACAGTCCAATAGTCTATGAGGGTATTTGACAAGGACAATGCTGAGAAGTTATTCTCAATGTAAATGAAATAGTGACCAAAGAGAAATGGGCAAAATTCAAGTAGAAGAGACAATGTTGGAAATACCTTCTTAACTACCCGAAAATGGAACAGGCTATTGAGAAAGCTGGTGTGGTGCCCATCCCTTGATACCACCCAAAAGTTACAAACATTCGTTCGTTCTGCAGAAAGCAGGTCTCAGGTCCCAAAAATTCTATTTATGAATCTCCAATACATCAAATGCCCACAAGCTGTAATGGGAAATTTACATTATCGATGTACAGGGAAACCATACTGGGACCCTGGCTTCTGCCTTTAACAAAGCCAATTCGCATGACAGCAGTAACTCTCTGCCTAGTACCATAAAGATCATGAACCCCAGGTACAGCTTTCCAGCGCCATTATCACTTTCACCTTTAAATGTCATCATCTGAAGAAATTAATGGGCACATTATATTTTCCACCTGCAAATAAGCAAATCCAAGTTTTCCAGATGACTCAAACTGAGAAGTAATCTGAATTTTCCATCGAACACTGAATTCAGAAAATCCAACACCACACCCACATGAGGTTTTGTTGATTCTCTTTACCTCAAATCAATCTGAAAAGTATATTCCTTTCTGAATACAAAGGCTCAGCTGCAGAATTACCATAGTGAGGTAGGATTGTTAGATGATAAATTAACCATTTTATGTCAAAGAGGTGTCAATGAATGTGACATTAGGTTTGGCCCTAGATTTTAAGTTTCATAAAACTCTTTTGTAGGTCTAATATAGATTCTGAAGGTTAGACAGCCTCTGGACTGATTTTACTTGTACATTTCAAATAGTCAAATCCAACATTTATTGAGATCTTGCTCATCTTAGTTTCTCAGCATACATTGTCCTTCAAGTTCAAAAGTAAAAGGAGCTTTATGTGTTTTTCCAGCTCAATGAGGTTGGACTGATTGATAAAAATAGCTTGGAAAGAGGACCCAAGAGGCAATTTTGTTTTGGGAAATAAGGTCAGTCTTCAGGAAACAAGGCAGGACAATACCTAGGATGCAAGGTAAAGGACACAATCAAAAAGCTTTGCTTTGCTTATCACTTCATTTGCTTAGAAAGGGTGAGGCTTCTGACACTCATCACACACACCAGACCACCCTGCTTCTAATCTAAGTATCTAGGTTACTTCTAGAGAAGTGACAATTTCTGCAACCACTAATCTCTCCATTCACGTCATGGGCTTCACACTCCTGACTTTGCCCCCATTTTATGTAGGGGCTGGCTGGCTGGTGGGTATTTAAGAAAGCCCTTTGAGATGTTCAGGCCAAGGATGCCTCAGAGGGCCATTTTCTTGACCGATTCTCAGCAAATCTCTGTGATTAACCTGTACACTGATTAATACTAGAGACACCTGACACCTTGGAGAGTAAACCATTGCAGACATCAAACATATAGCCAATGAGCTGAGATATGTACATGTGGACTAAATTTTACCATTCTAACCTGTATGATGCCAGCTTTTTGCAAACATACTGACTCCCATAATGCACACACATGCACACAGATACACACATACACACACATGCACACAGATACATATGCACAAACAAGCACACAGATATGTATATACACACACAGAACTACTCTATCCCATACTCCACTCTTCCCTCCAGTTCTGCTAAGCTAATTAGATAAACTGCCTCACGGCAAATCTCTGATAACTCTTTTCAGCTTCATGTGTTGGTGTCCCTCCCCATTCAGCTCCTTATATTTTTAAAAAGGGCTCCAGAACACACAATATTTTGTTTCTTTCTCTAATAGAAAGTTTAGGCCTTGGGGCCTGCTTATAGGGGAAGGATTTGGCAAAGGAACATCTTTTCCTCACATCTTACAAATCGTGAGGCTTGGGTGACTGCCTACTTCCTTGACATAAAGTTGACTTCAAGACTAAATACACACTTACAGTGTCCAGCTGCCTCTCACTTCAGAGTCAGAGACTCAGCCTTCCACTTGTCTTCCCCAACCTATGTTCCATCACCTCCTCATAGATCACTGATGGGAGCCATATGTTCAGAATTTACATGCACTGTACACATAACAGAAAATTCTAGTCAGACTTCTGCAATAGATATCCATATGTCAGCTTTATTCAATTGCTCTGGACACAGAGCAAAGCCATTTGGCAGTCATATATCTCTCCATGTCTTATAAAAGTAAAATGATATTTTTTTATACTTAGGTAGACTTCCTTGATTGTGTTGTAGCCGCCAGCCCCTGAAAGACACACGAACCACCAGAACTCAGTTATAGGAAACACACTCTTTATTCAGCCAGCTGGGTCCGCCAGGGGTACGCAGACCCCAAATTAAGCAGCCCCAAAATGTAGAGGTACAGAGTTTTTAAGCCCAAAATCCTATTCTTCATTCTGTCTAAACACAAAGGTCTATTTTTCTTCTATTCACTACCTGACAACTCACAGGTCAGGTGTGTAAGCAGGGTTACAGAAGCAGAAAGCTTGTTTAGAATGTTATGTTCCTATAGTCAAAAGCCTATGTTCCCATAGCGATAGTCAAACAGTAATTTCCAGTAAGAGTCATTTTTTCAGCCACCACAATTGTAGATCCTGAAGACTTTTATAAATATTCTCACAAGCATGCGATTCCTTTTCATATGTTTAGACTAATATATCACTTTCAGAGATGAAACTTAACTCTTAACATTTCTAAATACATTCCAACCTGTCCTCAGACAGAATTATATAGACACATAAAAATCATGTGTCATTGATTGTAGAAGCCTATATAGTCTAGCCTAGACAGATAAGCTTTCTCATCCCCTGTTATGTACCAATTTAGCACTTGCTTGTACAGTGTTTATGATCCTCTAATTGCTTCTGACATATTAAGCTGATCTTGCCAACCATATTGTACCATCCTTAAAGACCTGGTCTACATACAATACTCCTTATATAGCCCTCAGAACCCACCACACTGGCGAGTATATGGTAGGAACTCTAAAATAAATGGTTGAATGACATTAATCTTAATCTATTCTCTTAAAATATTAAGGAGGACATTTTTAAATAAAATCAAGGCCTATGGGTAGGAGGAGACTGTGACTATAAAAGGATAGCATGTGAGAGTTTTCTGGGGAGATGGTTATGTGAATCTATACATATGTTAAAATTCATAGAACTGTGCACCTCCCAAAAAGTCAATTTTATTGTATGATAATTTTAAAAATTAAAAAACTATAAATCAGAGCAAGTAAGTGAGTAAATTTTACTTTCAGTATTGTTTCTCTCAGTAATCTTAAAACTTACTCTAATCCTTCTTTCCTATCCCAAATTGAGCAAAATGTTTCTTTCAAATCACCTTAAATCTCTTAAAGTCAAGTTCCCAAAAACACCTTTGATTAATCAGGGACAATCATCACATAAGTTTCATATACCTCTGCTTTTTAATAAAAGCTATTTTCTTGAATCATGCCAGAGTTTACAATATCCAAGCTGATCAAAGGAAACTGAAGTTCTAAGAAGTCTGTTAAAATGACAGAACTTTCACTAGAAGCTATTTCAAATCCAGTGCTATTGTACTGTACCACAGAGGTCAAATAACATCAGATTCTTCTATTTATATATGTATATGCCTCCTCATACCACAAAGGTTTTGAGGCAACATATATTATATATATAATAAAATACCACATTACATGTAAAAATTATATTAACTAAAAATCAAGACCAGGAGTGTTGTGGTTCAATCAAATCTAAGACCCACGGAGCTAATTGAGATGAATTGTGAGCCTTTATTAGCCGGCTAGTGACTGACTCTCTACCACGCAGGGTTAGAGGAGATCAGTCCTGAGCTCCCAAAAGAGGCAGTTTATAAAGCCTAGAACCACACCCTGGTTAAACATCAAACAAGTAAGCAGATTAACCACACCCTACTTAACATCAAACAAGTAAGCAGGTTAACCACACTCTACTTAACATCACACAAGTAAGCAGATTACAGAAGCAGAAGTTTGACTGTTGAAAATTTTCCACCCTTGACAGGAGAAAGAAATCAACAAAGCCAGAGGAAAGAGTAGAACATAGATATTCAAGCCATAAAGTCCTACGTGGTTAATAAAGTTGGAGCTGCAAATTTAGCTCTGAACGTTCTGGCAACCAAAGCAAAATGATCATGTTTTCAGATGATCATTTAACAGATTTCTATTGTCCATGAGGAATAAAAGCATACCAGTTCCTCAAGATAAACAAAGTTTTCCTGGCATTTTAGTTCTAAAATTTCTCACGTGGGGATGTGATATAGAGGGCACTAAATAATAAAGTGGATGAAGTCTTCAACAATATCCTTATAATATATTTAACTAGTTCTGCAGGATTATAAAAACCATCCAATAAAACAATCCTCTTGAGTCAAACAAATTGTGACTTCAGCAAATTAACTGCCTCTCTCTGAGCCTGAGTTTCCTCAAAATTAGGTGTTGGATTAGTTGACCTCCTAATTTCCTACCAGCATGACATTCTTTGACACTGTTAATAAGGGCCATCGCTTGCAAAATCTTAATCATTTTAGTAAACCTAGTTAAGACTTTTCTTTCTTCCTTTGTTTGGAGAAAGACCCCCTCCCTCAAACTTAGGTAATTACCTTGAAACTGGTGACTCAGGTCCTCTGGCTATTGATAAGGATCATTGAAACTCAGCCTTCTCCTTGGCCCATTATAAGGCAAGAATGGCTTTAGGCCAATACAGGGCCTTTAGAGTCCAAGAAGGGAGGGGACCTTTAACTCAGGTTTGTTTGTTTTTTTCTTTTACAAAATATATTAACCAAACCTATTTTCTTTTACCTGCTTCATGGGCAAATTAATGATAAAAGCATAACTAGATATGATTCAAGTAACAAGTTTGTATCTTCGTTTTTCCTTGTCTAGGGGCAGAAGCGGCACTTCGGAGGGATACCCAAGACCCCGTCCTGACGAAGGAAGAGAGGGAAAGAGCTCCAAGAAACCCAATAAGCAGGGACTACGACCCTCCTCAGCAGGAAGCAGATACAGAGGAAGAGACCTCCCGTCCCTCAATATCCATACTAATAAAAAGGGGGTTCATGGCTCTTAGAAAAGAGTTGGGCAGGAAAGTTAGATAAGAGATTTCCTTCCACCTGCAAAGACGCTGAGGTCATCCTATTCTAAAAAGGGTCCACCCTAGTCCACCCACAAATAAACAAGCCAGAAGGCATTTTTGGGCTAAGCAGATAATTGGGTACTGGTTTCAGCCAATCACTCGCACCTGCTCAACGAAGACCTTATCCACCTTCATTTCACCTGATCCTCATTATACCCCACTCTCTGGTAACACCGTGACTTAATTGAATTTTGTTTTTCCACCAAATTAAGTGATCCTTTCTCATATTTTCCTTGTGTGTATGTATGTATGTATGCTGGATATATCTTCAGTGGTCTAGGACATTGTTTCATTTCCACATCAGACAAAACCCACCTCAAATGTAAACATAACAGTCAGCTGCAATCTGATAACACTTTAATGATAAAAAGACCTCCTCACATCCCTCCACTACCCCCACCCAAGGGGGGAACAAAACCTCTATAGGCCATGATGCCTGCAATTGTGCTATTCCTTGCCCAACGGGTAGGGGAAAAGAAAAAAAGTTTTTGACTAGCCACTATGTGATACTTTTACATGGATTTTATTTCATTTATTCTTTACAACAATCCTATGAGTAAGGTAATACTATCCCCATTAAGAGACAGGCTTATAGTAGATTTGTATTCCTAGCTAAGGTGGACCTAGCATCTCTAGAATTTTCTTTCCTATTTGAAATAGTTCAGATTTATCATGGTCCAGGAAAGAGATTTTGCATGCAATCTTAGAGGTGGAAGTGAAGTGGTAGCCTTCATCTTATTCCTGGGTGGTGTGTTCAGGGCATAATACAACTTAGGCATGTGCCTGTTCTCTCTTGGCTCTAATTTTTGGCACAGGGCAGTGTCTGAGCCCCCAGCAACTACTAAATGTTCTCCTTCAACTTCTCTGAATTTGGGGGAAGCACACATAGGCCACACCTCCTCCAGTTCCCATGGGATCTCCTTCATCTTCTCTGACTCAGGGGCCAGGTACAAGTTTACCTCTGTAATGAAGCAAGCACACCCATCTTCTTTTGCAGGACACCCCAGTCTCTAAAGTTGGAGTCTTAAAGTCAGAGATTGATGTGGATTCCTGTTTGTTCTTGTGGGCTCTGACTGGTCCTCATAAATTCTAATTTGACCTTTTTCTCCTCTACTTCATGTTCATCTTTCCTGACTATCTGTCCAGTATTAAATGCAGAAGCAAGAGCTTGATGTAAACTGTTTAATTAGCTCCTATGATTACATAAGGTCAAATTCCCATAGTAAATCCTTTGTTTTATATCACTCTTAATGGCTCTGCTTCTCTGATTCAACACTGACCGATACAAGGCTCAATGAAGTAAAATTATTTGCCCAAGGCCAAAGTTTGGAGCACCCATTGTAAATTACAATAAGTTTATTTGACTCCAACATGGGTGCTTAATTGCCGAGGTAAGGAATTTTCTTTTACCTAAGCTCTGATGAGAACTAGAACTGATTATTCTCAGGGAGATAGTAAGCAATTGTACTCATCACTTTAAGCCAACATCCTGCTTTATTTTCTGCCATAGAATTTATCATTTAACATACTATTCATTGAACTATTATATTTTGTTCATTGTCCACCCGTCCACTAAAAATATAAGATCCATGAGAGCAGAAATGTGTTTTTCATTCACCAGTATATCCTCCAGTGTCTAGAAAAATATTTTACACATGGCAGATGCTCAATAAAAATAATAAAAAACACTAAAGGATCCAAATTTAGTCAAATAATTATTATATATAATCTAATTATCAGTCTCTCTTAAAACAAAAGCAAATGGTGAGAATGAAATGTTTTAATAGTGTCAAAAAGTCACATCGACCTAATGAAAACCACCACTAATAACACAAAAACCTAAACAGATGTATTGTCCATAGTATCCTGCTGTCTCATATATATAGCTACATTTTAAAATATCCCTACTTCAGTCAGTTATTGTTGACTTCTGGCATTTATTTCTTTAGAGACAACACCTAGAGGAAGTAGGAAGAAGCTCAGAAACATAGAATCACAGATTGTCACAGGGATAATCTTTCATTTTATAGATGAAGAAACTGAAGCCCAGACAGAAGTGACATGTCTAAGGTCTCACAGCTAGAAATGAATCTGGGTCTCCTGCTACTTACTTCAAATCAAATCTCTACTGTGGCCTCTCTAAGCAGGAAAATGAGAATAATAGTGTCTACTTCAAATTTGACATGAGAATTAAACACGATAATACACGATAATACATGAAAAACAGGGCCTCACACATAGCAAACATGTTAGTTACCTCTCCCTGCCACACACACATACGCACATGCACACACACCATAGCCCATCAATACAAATCTTTTTCCTTCTCCTTTGTTCATGTACACATACACTCACATCATCTAAATAAGCTTTTCTACTTATTTTGACTATCTTTTCTGATAACATCCTCAAATCACTTTAAGAATCTAAAGTACCCCAAAAAATTCAAACTTCAGAAACAGGGACATTTATTTGCTGAATAAACAGATTCATAATTGAGTTTCTTTAGCTAGCATATTCTATAGGCATATTTAAAACCAAAATTTTTTTATCAAAAGTGCATTTATTGATTACCTCTTTAGGATGAGGAGCAATGGAAAAATTCCAGGCACACCCGTATTCATTTTAAGCCATCTGGAAGTTTTTTGACATCCTCATTTCCTGCAGTGTAAGTTTAGTGGTCCCTGAGCTGTTGTCTACCCTCCAAAAGTTGATTTAAAAACACTTTTCAGAGAGGTTAACTTTGAAAAAGTGTTAGTAAAATCCATATTAAATTTGGCATTTTGCTAGGATATTTTTTAAAACAATTTATCATAAGTTGATAAATAGTAAACTAACTGGCAGTAGAATACCTGGTAGTAGAATTTGTTGGGAGTAATACACTGTCAGCTATTTCCTCAAATCTCATTCTGTAGATGACCACATCTTCTACCACTTCTTAAAGCTTGCTCTGTTGGGGTTAACTTGAAGATGTTACTAGAAAGCTAAATATGCTTTCCACAGTCAGTGAAAAGACTATCCAGAAAAACAATGTCAGAACAAATATCTGTGATACTTTAAGGGCAAAACTGAATTTATGTTCCTATTACCAGTCATCAATCACTAACAGTCTGTCCTAGAAGACTGTCCTTCTCCATGTCCATCAAACTTAAGTGCATCTCATCTCATGTATGCTGCTAGGGCCTTGTGACAGGAAAGAATTAATGTTCTCAGCAGGCAATGCAGTACTCCAGTGGCAGGGTGGAAGGAAAGAAGAAAATAAGACTGAAGCCCAATTCTCAGTCCATTCTAGGACCACACAAGCACTAAAGCAATCACTAGATCCTCCCAGGCACCATAACCTCTTTTTCCATTTTTCATAACCTCTCTTTGGACTTGAGATTTGCCATGTGGCAAGCTTCTAAGAGGACCAAAGGCAAGTAATGAAGCCAGCCAGCTACATTCTACCTATGGGCCAGCTTCCAACCACTAAGAACATTTGGTGTTCAGAAATGTCTTTTAAAAGCATTCTTCATATAATCAACCTCTCCCCATAAAATAGATACTGGCTACCCTAAACAAATAACTAAATCTCCCTAAATTTCAGTTTCCTCATCTATATGATAAAGATAAGTATACCACTACTTTGTGAGATTGTTGTATTAAACAGCATAATATATGTTTTACAATGTTTGTTATTTACTTTAATACTTTACCATAGACAGTGTGAATATTAAGTATGTGACAGTGGGTTTTGGCTGTACTTCTAGGTTCTGTCAGTTGCCCTCATCAGGATGCACAGATGGGTGCAAGGAGTCAGAGTTAAGCCAGAAAGGACCACAGTCCAGAGGTGATGACAAGAGCTTCTGTTACCTGTATCAGAACCACCTACGCTTTGTTAATTAGCATAACAAATGCCAAAAATTGGTTTTCATTAATGAAAAACTGTGGCTTGTTAACTTGCATTATAAATATTAAAAAATAGACTCAATTTGTCAAAAAAATATATTTTAAAGACACTCCCACCTTTGCATGAACAGGGTTTGAGGATCTAGGGAATCCTGTAGCCTGTCTGTACCCTGAGGAAAAGACTTGAAAATTTATATCTAAAGAGTCCTGTTCTAGCCATTGATTTAAAATTTTTTCTTGTTTATCTAAAGTCTAATATAAGGCACAAAATTAAGGAGAGATGAAATACTGCCATTTGTGACAACATGGATAGACCTTAAGATAATCATACTTAGTGAAATAAGCCAGACAGAAAAAGTTGAAAACCACATGATATCGCTTATATGTGGGATATAAACCTAAAAGCGACAAACAGGACAGAGACTCATGGACATGGACAATAGACTAGTGATTACTATAGGGGAGGCGGGGTGGAAGGAAGTAGATGGAGTAAAAGGGGTAAAATATGTGGTGACAGAAAGAAATCTAGCTGTGGGAGGGGAACACACAACGCAATATATATATGCCTTACTGTTAAATTGTACAACTGAAACTTACTGGGTTTCATTAACCAATGTCACCAAAAAAATAATGAAAATAAATAATAATAAAATAATATAAGGCACAAAAATCTTGCTTCTGGGAGTAATGTCACCAAATATAGAGGAATAAGTTACTACAGGGCTCCTCCCTAAAAGCAACTGATGACCTGACAAAAACTCTCAGAATTAACTTTTGAAGAATTGTGGAATACAAAATCAAAAAATGACAATAACCAAAGTAAGGCTCGAAAAAGAAGAGGATGCTCTGTGGTAACAGAGCATAGGGTTATTTTAAATTACCCACCCACCATGCCCCACACATCAGATTGGCAGTGGCTGTGCAAACCACCGCCTGCATCTCTCATGCAGATTGTGCCAGAGGGAGCAATATAGACCTTGTTCTCAAAAAATTGGATGTAGAACTACATGGCATTTCCTTCAAGGACCAGAGTAAAGGCCTCTCTTTGTCTTCTCAACTCAGAGAATTCCCAGTGGAAGGGTAATTTCCCAGACAAAAGTATTCAAAGGCATGGGTACTAGATGCAGCAGTCTGAAGATAGGGACAACACTTGAGACAAGAATTGGGCCAAAAATCATGGAAAGAAAGAGTTTGGGAAAGGAGCTAGATGTGGAAATAAGGGCTTTTAAAAGCTCCAGTATGTACTAGGGTATCCAAGAATACACATGCATGCCCTGTATGGGATGCATATACAGAAAAGCCCTGAAAATACCCTAAACTTTAACCTCTAGTTAGGCTTCAAGCTCTATACAAGTTGAAAGTAAAGACTAAGAATTGTAAGTGGCCTGGTTAAGCACTGAAAGAGTACCCCAACATAGAACCAATCTGCAAAGACTAGAAGAGTAGCACTTTTCTCTCTTCTTTATTTTCTCTTCTTTTTATGTTTTGTTGGCTCTAGGCATTTAAGGTAACTCTGTCAAAACACCAGTTGACCAATAAGCTAACAGAACAGAGGCTTCAGAATATATACTTTACAAAAGAATATAGACTTTACAAAAATAGTTTTTAAAAGCCCACTACAACAAACTCTAAGTAGAATGAAGAATCTGATTTCCAGAATTACCACATTATAATATTCAAAATATCTAGTTTTCAACAAAAATATTAGAAAAATACAAAGATACAAGAAAATGTAGCTCATTCACAGGAGAAAAAAAAAATAATTGAAACTGTTTCTTAGGAAGCCCAGGCTTTGAACTTATTAGACAAAGACTTTAAATAAACTGTCAAATATGCTCAAAGACTTTAAGGAAACCATGGACAAAGAACTAAAGAAAACCAATAGAATACTGTCTCGGTAATTAGAATACCTGAAAGATAAAATCATGAAAAGCTAAATAGAAACTGAAATGAAAAAATCACTAGATGAGTTTAGCAGCAGATTGAGGAAGCAGAAGAAAGAGCAGAAGAAAGAATCAGTAAACTCAAAGATAAGTAAGTTGAGATTATTCAGAGGAGCAGAAAGAGAAAGGAATGAATGAAAATGAATAGAGCCTAAGAGACCTGTGGGACAAATACCAGTGTGTAAATATGCATAACCAGATTTCCAAAAGGAAAGATGAATCAGAAAGCTGTATATGCTCTCCACAGTCAGTAAAAATACTGTCCAAAAGTCAACATGAGAGTACATACCTGTCATACTTCAAGGGCACAAAGAATATTAGAAGAAATAATGGCCAAAAACTTCTCAAATTGGGTGAAAAACATGAATCTGCACATCTGAGAAGCACAACAAACCTAGTCTTGATAAATTCAAGGATCTTCACAACAAGACACATATAGTCAAATTGTCAAAAGTCAAAGACAAAGAGAGAATCTTGAGAGAAGCAACAAAGAAGCCGCCCATCACATATGAGAGATCCTCAATAAGACTGATAACCAATTTGGAGAGAGGTAAAAAATGGTGTAGATGATAGAGACTCTGTTCATCCCTCTGGTGACCAATTCAAAGTTGTGACAGAAACAA
>JAQQSQ010002336.1:0-11018 GCA_028627145.1 Eidolon dupreanum | reverse complement strand
GTCATGAGAGGACCCCAGAGACGTCTGAGACACAGCAACACCCCTCCTACACTGTCCCCCCACAGATGCAGCAGAGGGCGCTGGCGGGGAAGGACAGGCCCCGGCGGGGGGTCCCGCCCACGCGGAACCTGCCTCGGAGCCCCAGGTGAGCGGGCACAGGTGGGGCGGGGTGACAAGGCCTCCCTCCCCAGCCCAAGAAACCTGGCCCCGATTTCGTGCGGTCCGTGTTGGGCTGTGTCTGCGGAGAACCCCGTCTCTGTCGGAGGTCTCTTTCTTGTCGACGGCCCTGTAAGAATTTGCAAACTAAGCACTTACGGGTTAGACGGCGGTGGGGTCGCTACAGTCGTGCAGTAAAGAGGGTTTTATTTTTTAACGCCTGAGGCTTAACGCGGAGTTTAACGGTTCAGAGTTTGATCTGTGAAGCTGGATGGGCCTGGATCCCCACCCTGGCTCCTGGTCGTTGTGTAAAGGCCTCAGTTTCCCGCTCTGTGGAAGGAGCGGACAGCAGCACCAGGCCACACAGCAGGTGGCCAGTGCCGGCACCACAGCAGGTTCTTTCCACGACCCCCCCGCCGAGGGGCACGGTCCTGGAGTAGAGCAGTTTGTAACCGGGGCTGGCGGGCCGCGCGGCGTCCCCTGCCCTGCGTGCGTGCATGTCACGTTGTTCTCGGCAGGTGTTAAGCTCTGCTGCTGTGCCGCCTGCTTCGGACCTCCCACCCCACCGCGCGGACGGCCCCCAAGGAGGAGAGGTAAGGCTGTCCGCACGCAGTCTGGGCTGGGGGGCTTTCTCGACCAGTGACCGCTGCCTTAAAGTGAGTGCTCACGAGCAGGGAGGCGGCTCAGACACTTCTCAGAGCCTGAAGAGTCGCTGTGTGTCTGAGGAAACAGTCAAAAGCGCCGAGGACTTTGCGGTCGCGCTCGGCGGGCCCGAGTGTCTCGGGGGTCGTTTCTTCATCTCAGCCGCGCGTTAAAGGGGGCCGTGCGCCCAGCCCGCTTTCCCGCCCGACCTGCGTGGCCCGGCCGTGGGGCGCTGGGCTCAGCCGCCGCGTGGGCGTGGCCTGCGCTCACCCTTCCTGTGTCCTGTTCTCGCTGTTTTGTAGCTTTCGCGCTGTAGTTCGATGAGTTCGCTGTCACGCGAAGTGAGCCAGCATTTTAACCAGGTACCTGTGGCTGGCCGTTCCCACCCAGTGTCGAGCTGACTTGGGTCGCCTCTGGTTTCCTTTAAGGGCGCTGCACTGGTTGGTCATCGTGCACCCTGTCACTTTGTCACTGACATCGCCCATCATCTTACTCAGCCAGCACGTGACTAAGGATGCAGGGTTCCTCTCTTTAAATCTTCTCAAACGATGTTAAATATCCAGATGCATCGAATTGACCCCAAATCTCCTAGCTCACAGACGTCTGTACTTGGCTCTTTCCTGAACGGGTTTTCCCAAACGGCCGGTGGGCATGGCCTCGCCCCCGTGTTGTGGCCGCCTGGGTCAGGACACTCGTTCGAGAGAATTCCTTTTTCTGATCAGGCGTGAGAAGATTTGTGTTAGGCCGGGCAGTGCGGCAGCCACAGCTGTCCTGAGGCCAGTCTGGCGGGGAGTAGAGGGACGACTCCATCTTCTCTGTGTGTGGCGGAGCCGGGCTTCCCCACCGGCTCAGCAGGAAGGCCTCACGTGCCTTTTCTCTATGCGTGTCGCACCCCTGCAGTCTGTAGCTGGGCCCCTCAGGCCTGAGGCAGTCAACAGTCTCTACTAACCGCTTAAGCTGACGCTGGCGTGACGTGGCGCTGCGCGTGTCCCCATTTGGGAAGCACTTTACTCTGCATGCTGCTTCGACTTGTACCATTTCTCTCTGACCCATTAGCAGTTAAATCCAGTGCTCCAGGAAGTCTCTGCTTTCTGCTTCTGTGGCTTATTCGAAAGCGTTGTAAATCCTTGCTCAGAAATAGCATGTGTGTCGTAAACGGAGCGCAGAGCGCTGTGTGCCGTTGTCTCGCTGACATGAGCTCTCTGTGCTCTCAGGCTCCCAGCGACCACGCGGCCGCAGAGGGCCCGCCCGGGGCCACAGTGCCCTTCTACGACCCAGCGCACTTCGCACAGGTGAGTGCCCTCGCTACCGCCCAGGGCCGGGCTGGGCAGCGGCCTGTCCCCCGGCCCGCGGCTCTGCCACGGTGCTCCGGGCCCACCTCTGACGTGAGGCCTTGGCCGCCCGCCCCTGCGGCGTGTGTCCTTCAGCCCGCGTGTCCTTGGCCGCTTCCCTTCCTTCCTGCCCCTGGAGTAGAGGGCCGAGTGGGGGCGAGGCCTGCGGGGGGTCTCGGCGTTCAGAGTGGGAGCCCTCCGTCTCTGACCCTGGCCGTCCCGATGCAGACCCTGCCCCCTTACAGCAGAGAACCCCTCACCCCCGCCTCCTCTTCGGGCACCTGCAGCTGAGGTGGCTCCTCTCCATCATCAGCACTGCTGCACTTGTCACCACGGGGCCGTGCATCTGCCTCTCCACCTCGAGGCTAGGCGGTGGCCCTCTGCTCTCTGTCACTCTTACCTCGTGGTCTGTGCCTTTACGAGTTCCTCGACCTTCCCTTCAGTTAGGACTTAGGGGGAGCAAGAGCAAATGCGTGTGTCCGTCCCGTCTCCCCCGGGTGGTCCCTGCACCCCTCTGCCGGGGCCGGGCCACGGTCTTCCCTGGAGTCTCCAGACGCTCGGGCGTGGAGCTGGCCTCGCTGCCGGCCCCAGCACACCGCGGCACCTTAGAGGCCCGGCCGGCGGCCGCTGCTGACTGACTCGGCCACTGGAGGGGGCTGCAGGGACAGCAGGCCACACGGGCCCCTGTGGGATCCGCGGTGGGCTCTGGCGTGTGCCATAGGGCTGCGTCACCATGTGCAGGCCCGTGGCACGGTGCGTCCCCACCGTGGGGGACGGCGTGTGGAGTCAGTGCTGTTCCTGTCGTTTCAGGCCTCTGCCACCTTGGGGAGTTCCAGGGTGGGGCGCATCGGCCAGAGGAAGTACCCAGCGCTGAGCTAGGCTGATCCCGCTGGGATTCGCGTCTGGGGCCGGGTGCGCTCGCCACGAGGACTCGCCTGCTGGCCTCTGACCCCAGAGGGGCAGGCAGGAGTTCAGACGGTGCTGTCCGTTGGCCCCCTCAGCACCTGCCTATGGGACGCGTGGTCGACGTCCCACAGCCCCCCCCGAGGTCTGGAGGGAGAGGGAACCTCCGACTCAACCTACTTTTAAAAGAGTGACAAGGACAGACATTCGTCAGTCACTCGAGGATGTCACACTGAGTGCAGCTGGGACTCTGCTGCTGGAGAGACTTCTCTCTTCAGGAGCAGGCGTCTCGAGGCCCGGTGGCCAGCTGCTGCCAGATGTGTCCCCAGTCCCGCTGGCGGAAGGGGGACCTTCGACTCCAGAGGGACACACGGCTACCTGCTCTGCAGCCCTCACCCTCACGTCCCGCAGCCCGAATGCCGCAGCGAGGGGCGCGGCGGCGGGAGACCCCGTGACGGTGCACGGTTCTCTGCTGGGGCCGACACGCCCCCAGCGGCACCGAATTTCCTGTGGCCTGGCTAGCACGCGCAGGGACTTCCTGCCACCAGAGGGCCTGGCTTTGCCACCTGGAAGGGACGAAGGAGCCACCTACAGGACTGGTGTCCCAGACGCGACAGAGCCAGACCAGCCAGGCCGGTGCTGACGCTGTGACTGACGACTCACTTCGATCTGGATTTTCCCGGGTGCAAGTAGCCCGCTGGACTCGCCGTCAGAGCAGCCGTGTGGACCGCTCGCTCCAGACGCAATGACGCCGTCACCCTCCCAGTGGCTTTGGGGCCAGCCCACGGGCTTCCTCACCCGGGTGACAGCATTGCAGGAGCTGGTGACCTCTGGGAGGAAGCGGCATAAAGCCATCTCGACAGGAGTTCTGGGAGCCAGTGTTCTGCCCTGGCCGGCCCCCCTGCCACCGCGTGCAGAGGCGTGGCCTCGCAGCCCCCCGAGCCTGCGGAGGGCACCCCCACCAGACTCAGCTCGCTGGCTCCACCGACTGTTCTTAAAATTGTCCTCATTCTCCGTAGTCCCGAGGGACCAGGGGACGATTTCAGTACTTGTGAAAACCGGTAGCGGACGTTTCCCGTCCTTGCTGCTGGGGTGGGGTGCGGGTCTGTAGGGTCCGGGGAATGGAGCTAGCGTGGGCCCTGGCCACTCCCAGCTCACTGGATCTTCGGGGACAGACCCACAGAATGTGTTCCAGGATGTTTCAGACTTGTGTGACTGCACCCACTTGTGCGTGTCACTTCGGGGAAGGCCAGGTCTCGTTAGGGCGTCTCTTGTGTCCCAGGGTCAGTGCTCCTGTGATTCCTGGGGCCTGAGCCCCTCGGGGTGCCCTCGGCTTCCTGCAGCCCACCCCAGCCCACTGTTCTGTGTGGACTGCCAGAGACTTTTGATTCAAGAAGTTCCCTCCAAGGTGGGAGCTGCTATTTTTCCTAAACGCAAATTGTTAAATAAAATATTTTGCGCCCTTGAGCGCTCTCACCTCTTGTCTGCGTTTGTCGATTGAAAGAAGTGAGGCTCCCAGTGCAGGCCAGGGTCTGGTGGCCTCACCCCTGGGTCAAGGTCACGGTCAGGGTCAGGCATAGGCATCCTCACCCCGGCAGGGTTGGACGCGCGGAGGTGGGGCCCTGCGAAGCGTCTGCCCATCACCCACTCTCGGGCTCAGGGAGGCAGCGCTCTCCGCGGGCTGGCGGGTGGGTTCGCTCGAGTCCCAACCAGCCGCCTGGGTGAAGCGGGCAAGGTGTGTGCGGGGGGGCCTGTGTTTCAGGGTGCCGTTTGTAGAAGTCTGGACTGGGCAGATCTGCAGAGACGAGACGGGGGAGCGAGCAGCAGGGGGCGTGGATTCTGGGGCACCTAGCGCCCGCCTTCTGCACCCGTGGCCTCGCGTCGCCCGGCTCGGTCCTCCGGCCGCTAGGGGGCGCTGCGGGCGCGGGGTCCCGGCCGCCCTGCCCGCCGGTTGTCAGGCGCCGCCGCCGAGGCCCGCACGGCTGGGGAGCGGGCGGTGCCGAGAGGCGGGGGCATTGGTCCGGGGAGGGGCGCGGGCGCGCGGTTGCGGGGCAGGTGACCACCGGGCGCGGAGTTGGGGCGCGGAGTGACCCCAAGGTGGGTTCAGGGGCCCTCAGAGCAGGGTGACCCCTGGGCGGGGTTCCAGGCGTGGGTCGGATTGCGGGGTCCGGCACGCGGTCAGCCGGCGTGAGGGATCAAGGCGCGGCGCCTCTGGGCGGAAACGCGGGGACGTGTGGTTCTGGCGCAGGGCGACCCTGGGGCGTGGGTCAGGTCGGGGCGATCCCCGGCGGGGGTGCGGGGATCCTGGGGAGGGTTCGGGGCTCGGGGACTCCAGGGCGGGGCGACCCCTCGGCGCGAGGCCACCCGTGGGCGGGGTTCGGGGCGCGGGGATCCTGGGGCGGGGTCGGCACGGATGACGCTGGGCGCGGGTCTCGCCCCCCACCGCCCGCGGCTGCGCGGCGGTCGTTGCCCCGGGATGTCCGCGGCCGCCCCGCCTGATCGCAGGCCCCGAGTCGGGGCCGTTGGCAGCCGCGCCGCAGACCTGCCCGGGTCGCTCGCCCTCGGGCCGAGGTCTGCGGGCCGGCGATGGTGGGCGCGCGGGTGAGCGAGGCGCGCCGGGAGGGGGGCGGGCGGGACGTCGCAGAGGCTGCGCCGTGAACCCCCGTGAACCCGCCGTCTCAGGGCGTCGGCTTGGGGGTGGGAATTCTCCCCGGGTCATGCCCGAGCCCCCGTCGGGAGGGTGGCTTCTCTCTTGGATAGGGAGCCTTCACCCCGCCACTAAGAGGAGGCATCAGACCAGCGTGTGTAAATGCTTGTTCTTGCTGGGCAGCTGCCGGCCGGTCCACTCTGTCGCCCAGCGCCATAGCTGTCCTTCAGGGACGGTCACTTCGTGGAAGTAACAGCCGTTTCCCTTAGATCTCTGTGGGGGACTCCAGGACGCCAGGGCCTCCAGCCATGCCACAGCTGAAGCACCCCAGGCCTGACCGGGAGCCCTTGCAGGTTCTGTCGTCTGTGTCTGGCCAGGGACATCCGACCACGCACCCCTGACACGGGGCGTCGCTGGTAGCCGCCAGGGAGCCGTGTCCTGGTGGGCTGGGCCCCGCCTTCGCCGAGGGCTGGGCCCTGGACTATGCCATCCAAGTCGGCCTGCCCGGGCCGCCCGGAGGCAGCAACGCAGCAGCCCAGCACCCCCGGAGGCAGGACGCTCAGGGGGCAGCCCCTGGACATGGACAAAGACCTCGCCCCCCGCCCAGCGTCCCCGCCCACCGACACCTGTCCTGGCCTCCAGAAGAGCCTGGGGGACCCTCTGAACTTCCCAGCAAAAATTAGCGGTGAAGGGCCACAGGCTAAAGCAGAACCCTTCATCCCAAAGCCGCCGGCCAGGCCCAAGCTGGAGCGGGCGCTGTCCCTGGACGAGAAGGGCTGGCGGAGGCGGCGTCTTCAAACCAGCCACGAGGACCTGGCTGGCCGCAGTGGTGCCAGCCCCTCGGGGGGCTCCTTGCAGGACCAGGCCCCTGGACCCCCTGTGCACACTTGCTCCCCGCTCGGCCTGAGCACTTCCTTGCAGGAGATCCCCACAACCCGCAGGGCCCTGGGGTGTGCCCGCGGGAGCCCCACCTCCTGGAGCAACTGTGTCTCTGGAATGGTCAGCAGCTCCCCGGACCTCCTGCCCCGGGGCGGAGCCTCAGCTGGGGGCACCCCCAGGCTGGCCGGCGTGCTTCCCTCACGCCTGCCGCCCGCCATCGACTGGAACACCGCCTCCGACTCCCTGCGGACGGCACACAGGGTGGATGCGGACTGCGCCGACTACAAGCTCCGCCTGCAAACCAGACTGTCCGGGGCCCACAGTGGCCTGGGCCCCGGACGACCCCCGAGCCCCCTGGCCTGTGACGACTGTTCCCTGCGCTCCAACAAGTCCTCCTTCAGCCTCCTGGCGCCCATCCGCACCAAGGACGTCCGGAGCAGGTAGGGCCTCCTGGGGGCGGGCGGCGCCGTGACCTTGACTTTAGGTGCAGGAGGATGCTCCACGGGACCACGTGGCGGAAGGTGGAGGCTAACGTAGCTTTTAGCGGTCACTTTCTCCTGCCGCCCCCCACCGGAGGGGCGCCCCATCTGGAATCTGCCCTCTGCTGGTGGCTGGGGACGGTGGTGTGGCTAGCGGCGTCCTCGGCACACAGCGGTAGCTCATTCGTCCGTCCTGCCCTGAGCGGCCCTTGCGAGCGCCTGCGGGTCCGCCCTGGGGTCCGCCCTGCGGCAGGCGCCGGCCCACCGGGCTGTGCTTCCGGCTGGCCGCACTCTGAGACCACGCGTCCAGGTGGCCGCGGTGGGCGCCCGCGGAGCGCAGGGGCGAGGGGAATGCGCCGTGCGTGCGCCTGCACCTCAGCCAGCGGCGGGGCCCGCGGGGACCACGGCCGAGCCACGTGGGGGAGAGTTCTCGGGGTCCACTCATGGCGGAGAGGGGACCGCAGTCGCGGTCCGGGCCTGATTTCTTGCACCTTGCTTCCAGCAGGACCCACGTTTCTGGTGACCTGGGGCTCAGTTTGCTGGGCGCCCCACCACTGAGCGACCTCCCGCTCGGCCCCGAGCCCGTGGGTGGGGGTGGCTCACGTCGCGGGGCTTGGTTTCCAGGGCCCGTGGGGCTCTCCTAATCCACAGCGACGTCTGTGTAGCTGACAGAGAACCTGGGTGCTGCCCGTCTTACCTTCTGCTCACGGCTCCCAAATGCCTCTGGCTCGTAGCTCCCAAGGCCACAGCCTCCCAGTCACTAGACTGGGGGCCCAGAGACTTCTGAGCTGCCTGTCCGGACTCGCAGCCTCTTCTCCTGGGCCTGGGCTTGTCCTAGGGGCCGGGCCTTGAGCCCCTTTGAAGTTGCCCAGTCTGAACCTCAGAAAACTGTCCTGTCCCCTGTCCCCGCCCTCAGCCCTGTCCCCGCCCCTGCTCCCACAGTCCCGTCGGGCTCCTGCTTCTCCCCGCCTGGCACGTGCCAGGCAGCCTACCAGGGCTGAGGGGCTTGTCTGAAGCACACACTGGGCTCGGCCCTGACTCGGGGGGCCAGGGAGGCACACCCCTGCAGCTGGCCCGTCCCTGGGTTCGTCCCCTCAGACCCTGACTGCATACCCCCCACAGGAGTTACCTGGAGGGGAGTCTCCTGGCAAGCGGGGCGCTGATGGGCGCGGACGAGCTGGCCCGGTACTTCCCGGACCGGAGCGTGGGCCTGTTCGTGGCCACCTGGAACATGCAAGGCCAGAAGGTGAGGGCCCCCCCCGCCCCGGAAGACGCCGGGGTTCCTGTCAGCCATTTCCAGGGCCCCCGAGCGGCGTGCACGGCCTGCCTGCCCCCACCCAGTCCCCAGGGCCCCCAGGGGCCTCCTGCCGGAACCCCCCACCCCCGCTGACAGGGCCCGGCCACCAAAGCGTTCTTTCCCTCAGACGCGTGATGGTTTGGAGCAGTTTCAGGCTGATAGCGAATTTGAGAGGAAGGCACAGTGCTTCCCCGCGCCCCCCGCAGCCTCCCCACCCGGACACCCCGCAGCGGGTGAAGCTGAGGTGGCTCACTGCCACCCTTGCTCACCTGGGGGTCACTGCTGTAGGTCCCAGGGACTTGACGAACGCATGCGTGTCACGTCAGGGGCTGGACAGGGGCCGGCACCACTGTCCCTGTCTGTGTGTCTCCCGCCAGCTCGGGGTCCACCCCGTGATCCCCCTGCCCTTGGCTGGGTCCCGCCTCTGAGCTGGGGGTGCCCAGGGGATCTGTTGAGACAAGCGTGGAAACCGCAGGCGTGAGGGCTGCTTCGTGTCCCGAGCACCACGCTGACCCAGAGCTGGCTTCTGGGCGCTTGCTTCTGGGGAAGCCCATTGGCCGCTGTCCCCGCCGGCCCCTGTCCCTGCCGGCTGTCTCCCCAGCTAACCCCCTGCCTCCCTGGGACCCCTTCGCACGGTGAGCTCTGTCCCGAGGTCAGCGGTCTGTGCTCCCTGCATGTGGGTGCCTGGGTTTGTGGGGGCTGGGCGTGGGCTTGCCCTGGCCGGAGGCGGCCCTGCCACAGCAGGGTCCCGAACCCGTCACCGCACGTGCTGAGGTCTGTAGCGATGAGGACGGAAGGACCGTCCCTTCTCGTGGCCGCGTCCCAGTGGACGTTCAGGAGACGGGAGGGCTGCCACGGGACAGGGTGTGGCCCATGTGACCGGAAGCCCCCACAGAACAGTGACCCGATCGAGATGGGAGCGAATGTCTCAAGCGGGAGGGGGCAGCAGGTGCCCGGGCTGGCGGCTCTGCTGTTCCCGGTTAGGAAGCCACCCTGCCGGTCCCGGGGCCCCGCCCGCGTCCTGGGCCTGGAGGCCGTGGTGGTGGTGGCCTGCAGCTGCGGGGTGCAGGAGTGAAGGGCGTAGGGCGCTCACCTCTCTGCGTGACCCGCGGGCGCCCCCACCCGGGTATGCGTGTGGGGTGCACGCTCAGGGCGGACCGTCAGGCTCGGCGGCCACGTTGGCCGCACGCAGCCGGTCTGGGTGAGGCCGGCCTGTCCGGCCCCGGCCCCCTGGGGCGCGGACCCCCGGGCCTGCTAGGTTCTACTCTCCCGCAGGAGCCCCCCCCGAACCTGGACGAGCTGCTGCTGCCGGCCGAGGCCGACTACGCCCAGGACCTGTACGTTGTCGGGGTCCAGGAGGGCTGCTCCGACAGGTAGGCCCGTGCCTCCCCAACACCCCCACCCCCACGCGGGTCAGCACACGGGCCACGGCCAAGCCCTGCCCGAACGCACGATCCGCTTTCTTCTCAAGTGTGACTCGGAGAGTTTAAAATAAGTGGGATTTAGTTTCTAGTGAATAAATAGCTGCTCCGAGAGATCAGACACGGCAAAGGGCAGCGTGTCCGCCGGCCCCCGCGGGCTCCAGCCCGACCCCCGGAGCGTCGCTGGCCTGCCCCGGGGCCGTGGGGCCACCGCCAGCCTGGGCTAGGCCTGGCGGCGTGCCCGCAGCGCCGCCCAGGTTCCCGGGGCGCGGCCCCAGGCAGCTGTCCCTGCGTCACATGGGGCAGGCGGCCTGTCCTGAGCAGGTGCTCGGGGGAGGGGCTCTGCTCCCCAGGGAACCTGGCCTGCACGGGGCGGCCTCACTCCTGCCCGGCCTGGAACCTCTCCCTGGGCCTCTGCCAGGCGGGCCAGGAGCTCCCACTGGGGCCTCAGCAGGGGCGGGACCCGGCCCCACGTCACTGGAGGGCGTTTGAGACAGCAGGGAGCGTGGGCCTGTGCGGTCACTGAGGATGGAGGCGGGAGGCCCAGCCTCTGGCCCAACACACCCAGCGCCCTGTGTGGCTCACCTGCCATTCTCCTTGCGAGACAAGGAAGTCTGATGTGGGGTCCGTCCAGCGGCTTCTCAAGGGGCTCTCTGGCCCGGGGTCCAGGGGCGCAGAGCTGGGGCACCCCGGTCCCCTCCCCAGGCAGCCTCCACTTCCTCCTGCAGGCGGGAGTGGGAGACACGTCTGCAGGAGACGCTGGGCCCCCACTACGTCATGCTGAGCTCGGCGGCCCACGGGGCGCTGCACTTGTCCGTGCTCATCCGCCGAGACCTCGTCTGGTTCTGCTCAGGTGCGCTGGCCACGCCTCCGCGGGGGGTGGGCATGTGCCCGCACAGCACTGGCACTGCCCGGGGGCCGCGGGGGGCACGGACAGCGAGGGGCGTCCAGCCCAGCTCCGCCCTCTGCGTCCTGCCCCACCCAGAGGTAGAGAGCTCCACGGTGACCACACGCATCGTGTCCCAAATCAAGACCAAGGGGGCCCTGGGCGTCAGCTTCACCTTCTTTGGCACCTCCTTCCTCTTCATCACGTCCCACTTCACCTGTAAGTCACCTGCCCCTGAATCCTGGGGTCGTGCAAGGACTCCGCCCCGTCCCTGTCCAGCGGGAGGGACCGGCCTCAAGGGGCTGACAGGAGGGCGGGGTGCTGGTCTCAGCTGGGCCGTGCAGCCTGTGACGGGGTCTTCATCCCACTGAGCCCCA
>JAQQSQ010002335.1:0-11019 GCA_028627145.1 Eidolon dupreanum | reverse complement strand
CAAGGAAATACTCAGAGCCATGAAGTGGCTTTATCTCTGAGGTCAGTAGTGAGTACTAAAAATTCAAGTTTAACTTAGAAATCTTGGGCTCTACTATGGTTTTTTGAATATGTCAAAAATCTTTAAGAAACATATCATTCATGCTTTACAAACTTAAAGTATGGAATTAGTTATTATAAAATTGCTGTGAAAGAGTTATGTACAAAATAAAATGATCTAAATGGTGTTTGAATGGTGTAAAACTGACCTTCTGACTCAGAATTTGACAAATTTGATTTGTAGCTTCAAGGAAGTCTTCAACTTTGCCTTTGAAAGAATACACACACACACACACACACACACACACACACACACACACACACACACACACACACACGTATAGCAATGGAGTAAGGAACTGTATTGACCTATAGAAATTTTAAACATGTACATAAAAACTAGAATAGTGTAAGAAACTCTATTTATCTATCCATTGCGTATCTTCAGCCATTGTCAATATCATGCCATTCTTGTTTTATATATTATCTTCCACCCAATTCCCAGCTACTTGGTTATTATTATTTTAGTTTTAAGGTGGGATTTATATATATTGAAATATAACACATGAGTGTATGAAGATACAGAGCATCTTCTCACCCTAGAAATTTTCATCTTCCCCACTTGCTTCCATACCACTTGCTTCCTCTCTCCAGCTATTCTAATTATTTCACTCCCTAGATTATCTTTACTTATTTTAGCACTCCGTATAAATGGAATCATACAGAAAGTGCACTTTTGTGTCTGGTTTCTTCCAGGATCAAGTCTATTAATTTTAGTTGTATCTTTTTTTTTTCTTTTAAATGCTATTTTTCCAGATTTATTGAGATATAATTGACATATAACATTGTATAAGTTTAAGGTTTACAATGTGATGACTTATATACATATATATTGTAAAATGCCACAGTAAAGTTACTTGACACATTCATCACCTCACATAGTTACTATTTTTTACAAGAACTTATGATATCCACTTTTAGCAATTTTCAGGGAGACAATACAGTATTGTTAACTGTAGCATACTAATGTATCATTTTTTTCATCATTAGTTTATTCCTCTTTATTGTCAAGTAGTATTTATCATGTTAATGTACTACAACTTGTTTATCTATTTGTGTACATAGTTCCTTATTGATAGCTAGGTTGTTTTCAGGTCCTACGAGGCAGACAGAAAGGAATACGTGTTAAAATTATTTTAAAGAAATATTGAATGCGGGGTGATGATAATGATCTCTATCTTGATAGGATGTATGTATTGTCAAAATCAGTAATTGTATACTTCATATTTCTGCATTTATTGAATGTAAATTTTACATAAAAATGAAAAACATTATAAACAGTATTATAATTAATTATATACATATTGAAATATTTAAAGGCAAGCTATACAAATCTATCTGCATTTTATGTCAAAAAACGAGATGGATGGATGGATGGATAGACGGATGAAAAGACATGTGATGAAGCAAAGATAGTGAATGTTGATGGCAGAACACAGGTGATGGATTTAAGGGTGCTCTCCCTAAAATTCTTTTAACTTCCTTGTGTACTGAATTTTTTTTCTTATGGAAATGTTGAGTAAATTGATTGAATATACACATTCTTTCATAGAAAAATATGGGAAAACAAGGTAAGAGATAAAATCCCAGGTGCTAAGAAGGAAGGAACCAGACAAGCAAAGATTTCCTGACGTGCTTCTTTTATTTTAAAATATTTCACAGGTCTCTGAAGTGAAAATTAGCTGAGGCTCAGGGGAAATTTTGTGGGTGTTTGCGGGTGTTAGCAGGAACTTATGAATACCACTGAACATCTGCAAAAATATTTCCTATTCGCTATGTAGGACACTTTTTCAATGGGCAAGACAGCTTGCAAAAGCTAGTATGAACCAAACTGTATGAAGGGAGATTCTTGGCGCCTAAATGCTTTAGGTTTTTCTGAATACAATATGGTTAAACAGTTCTACTTACTGTATTTCTGAATGCATTAGGACAGTGTAATGAATACTTTTCCATCTGGGATTATGCAGTACAAGGAGATGGCTAAAGAAATGACTCATGCTTTGTCAGAAATAACAAATAAATGCTAAAACTTTTATTTTCACATTTCTTACTTGCATTTGAATATCACAGACTATCTTAGCTATAATAACAGTTTTATTATACAGATTGTTATGTATTTAGAGATGGTAATGGTTAATAGAATTAGACGAGATTGCCTGACTGCGAGACTTGGCTATGTACTAACTAGCTAAGAACATTTTAGATCTTCATTTTTTTTACCTGTAAAATATGTATGATAATAAAAGTAATCTCCTAGGGTTGTTTTGAGAATTAAATAAGAATATATAACAGAACCTGACACATAATGCATACTTAACAAATGGTAGCTAGCATTATTAAACCTAGGCTTACAGCTGGAAAAATTGATAGTATAAACTCTTCATATATTCAGAGATCAATATTTCATGAAACAGACCCAGAATTCTGGTTCTGCTGTGTGATCTAACCATGGAAAGTATTAACACAAGATCCACAAGATCTTGAAAATGAGTAAATAAAAACAAATTCAGCGTCATGTTGCTTAAAGCATCCCCCAAAGAATTCTGAAACAAAACTGTTAAAAATAATTTTGAAATCCCCTCCATGGCATTGTGGGCTAACTGCTTTGGGATAGAACTTTAATTCCTCTATGTCTTTTACTGCTTCCAGGTTTCCTTGCTCCTAGGCAATCTGTAGAGCAATTACGTGGAGAAACATGAAATAAAGTTCCAAAAGAGCAAGCAGCTAATGAGCAATAATTGGTGGATGAAAAGCTATGAGTTTATTTTAGCATGAATATGTGGTGATTACATTTTTCCAAAATATATGATGCACTTTATGTTCTTAAAAATGTGTCAGCCTTACATGACATTGACTTCTTACAGAAAAACGCAATGTTATTTAAACAGACGTGTGTTCCACCTGTTGTGAGTCAGTCATTACTAGTACAGTTTGTGAGACAAAATTCTTGTCCTCATGGTAAGTTCTCTTAGCATCGCTGTCCTCTGTGAAGGGTACCATGCACATAAAATAGTGTTTATTGCTTATTGTATTGAGTAATAAAAGACAATCCATACCCATCTCATACACATAGTCAGCTGTCTTTCACTTTTCTTTGGAAAAAAATAATCAAAGGAAAATTGGAAATAATGAAATACTGACAGAATCACTGAAATTAGGCCCAGTGTTGGTCCACCTCTGTCCTCGACTTATCTTGGTCGCAGATGCCTGGGCTGGAGTACTCCTACATGCCCTCTTTGGGACTGGAACCTTAGACTCGATTTGGGTGGACACACATTCCTAAGAGTTTTGACACAGAAAGCTAATAGATCCTGCGTTTTGTCAGTGTTTTATTCATTTTTTTAAAAGTTACATTTATACTGTAGCTCTGTTTTTTTCCCCTGGCTTAGGTCTGGCTTATCATTTTTGGATACTGAAGAAAAATGCCTGTTTCAGTTATAAGAAACGCATTTATTTATTTAATTTATTTACTCAACAGCAATTCCTGTTTTAGAATATAAGTGCAATAGGAAAGAAAATGTCATCATGAATTCTTGGGTACATTACTAATAATCTAATTGAAATTTAATGGGGAGAGGAAGAAGCCTAGGGGTTATATTGAAAACATATTTCTCACCAATTTGTATTTATCATTCACATGAACTCTGGTAATAATATGCAGCAAAAACAATTCAGTCATACTTAGCTTCCGTGCAGACAAAAACAGCCACAGTCCCTGTCCCACTATGCTTCATGTCCATTGCAGCCCCAGCCAAGCAAACTCCAAATGTGTGTCTGCTAAACAAATCATTAGCTAAAGAATATGAAGGCTCAGGCACACATCTTATAAGCACTAATTCTGTGTTTATTTTTCACAATAAAAGAATCTTTAATCTCTCTCATCCTGAAAAATTTCAGCAATAAAACTACTTAAGAACACAATAGTATTTTATATTCACTCTTTCTAAGGCTAACAAAATAAAAATGTAATTTGTAACTTAATTTGTTGAGTTTATGAAAAAATAATTAGATTTTCCTTTGCCTTTATTATAAGCAGCTATGATATTTTTAAGTGACATCCATTAGAGATATCTACCTGTGGGCTGTATCACAATTTACTGCGTAAACTATGCTGCTCCTAGTGGGAGGAAGCTTTTACCCATTACGCTGAAGTAAGGCTTGACCATTGACTTGCTTTGGCCATTAATGATGAATGGAAGTAATGGGTATCCTCCACCTAACATTCATCTATCTGCACATCTACTTATATATTTACCCCTTTGGAAAGCTACCAAGATAATGAGGATTTGAAGGGCTGTGGTACTGAAGAGAAATGCATAAGGAAAAGCCCTACATTTCACACAACTTTTCTACTCAGAGCATTTTCTGATATGTGAGATTGTAAAGCTTGGCAGAAAGCTGTGGCTGAATGACTGATAAACTGAGTAGAATTTCTGGTTGGTTTATGGGTTTTGGGGAGCGCAAATTAAAATTTGTGAGCCATCAAAGTGAAAGAACTGTGATGAACACTCCAGACTTTTTATGAGACCTTGTTTTTCTTCCTAGAGGCTGCACTTTAGGGGCAGGAGTGAAAGGGAATTAGAAAAGTCCTCACAAACCTGAAGCCCACATTTGAATTAGCCCTATTTCTACCTGGATTAAGGTGATCTTTCCTTAGTCTAACTGACAGCCAGAATACAAAATGAATCAGTCTTAGAGGAAGATTCCATCACACTGAGCTTTAAGTTATCCGTATATATTTTTGTACATAATACCAACAAACAATGATAATTACCAGGTATGCCAGGAGATAAACAAACAAAACTCTCAAACTCCAAATAAAACACTACAATTGAAACAGATCCACAGGTGTTATAAAATAAATTATTGTATTAATCATAAGTAAAACAGAAGTTAACAATAGTATCAGAAGTAAAAGAAGGGTCAATACTACCAATTATGTATATACTAAAAAGATTAGAAGCAGAGGAAACATTTCTCAATTGATTTTAGGTGGCCAGTATAACTTTGATACAAACATTTGAAACAGATCATACATAAAAATTAGTTTGCAGATCCATCTCTCTCAAAACTTAACTCTAAAATTTCTAAATAAACCACTAATACAAATCCATTAATATATGAAAACGTATAACAATTCAATTCAGTTAAGTACAATTCAAGATAATAAATTGGTTTAACAGAATATATAGAATATAATATATATATATATGTGTATATATGTGTGTGTGTATATATATATATAATCATTTCAGTAATTGTAGAGAAGCATTGGGTAAAGTCAACCCTCTTTACGATTTATTAAAAACCAACAATGCCTACACTGGAAATAGAACAGAAATTTATTAATCTGCTCAGGAATATCAATAAAACTCGCATAGAAACTTCATTTTTATTGGTAAAATATTTTAAGTATTCTTCTTAATATATTAAAGAGATACGATGTTTATTCTGACCACATCTGTTCTACACTTTCCCGGAATTCCTAGACAGCGCAGTAAGAGGAGAAAAACAAATTAAAGGTATAAGGATCTGAGAGAATGAAATATATTAAAAGATAATGATTGTGTATTTAGACAACCTATAGATATCTATAATCTGTTTCTTTTTAAATATTATTTTATTAGTTTCAGGTACGCAGTACATTGGTTAGACATTGATGTAATTTATGTAGTTTATAAAATGATCCCCCTAATTGCTCCTTCTCTCCCCTGGCCCTCCACCTAAACATTACATTAATGCTAACTGCATCCCCTATGCCGTGCTCCCCATCCCCGTGCCTGTCTGTCGACTAATTTGTACTTCTTTAATCCTTCACCCCATTCAGTAAATGAATGCAGCAAAATTGTAGATACAAGACCAATGTGTAGAAGACAGATTTTTAATAGAAAATTTTGAGTTAAACCACTAAAAGTAGCATTACAAAAATAAAAACTCAGAAATAAATCTCGATACTTTTCACATAAAAATTAGTCTGCAAGTATGTAAGATTGGTGGCGTTGCTTCCTTGAGGGGTATAATTCACTATGAAGCCACATGGACACTGGGACTTCATGAAAACTGTGCAGAGTATCTCCCAGAGACTGACTGAGATTGCGGAAGACCTATGTGTTCCACTGGCCTCATCCCCATTGGGTGAGGAGGTCCCCTGGGAATATTGGTTTGCCCGCAGGACTTAGGAACTTCTGGCTTCTAGTTGAAAACCCAAGATGTTTTCCAGGGCCTTTCTCTGGCAGTGTCTCATCTTTCAAGATCTGCAGATCTGTCAGAGGCCGTTTCACCTTCTCAGACTCTCTCGTGGAAGGAATAGATTTCTCAAGGTAAAGTGCCATCAGACGAGGCGTAGCTCCTTGTGCTTCCCGTCTTTTCTGGATCTTCATGTCACAAGACCTTACTGTCTAGGTACACTGCCTATGATTTTTCAAACAACTATATAAGCATCGTTCCAGATTTTTTGGTTTATTTAGAATAAGTGTTAGTATGAGGACACTGGGTCCATCTGTTTCAGAAGTCAGAACGATAGGTGTATGTTAATAATTACAGAATGATATCAGCAAACTCTGATACTTCACACCTTTATTCCTCAGTGCTATACACAATGATATATGGGTAGGCAATGTGGTTATACATTCACTTAGATTCCCTTAATCTCAAAACTTATATTAAAATTTAAATGTTACAATATTAAAAATTGTCACTGATAGTTCATTTGAAGGATTAGCTCAATTTTCATCATTTGTTAAATTTTTAAAATTTAGTTTTGATCTATTAACAAACAACATACTACTTTTTAAAATTCAATGTATTGGGGTGACGACATTGGTTAATGACATATAAATTTCAGGTGTACAACTTTATAATGCGGTATCTGTGCGCTCTGTTGTGTGCTTTCCACCCAAAGCCGAGTTTCCTTCCGTCACCAAATATTTGATCCTCTTTACCCTCTTTATCCACCTCCCACCCCCTTTCCCTCTGGTAACCACCATTCCATTGTCTGTACCTATGACCTTTTTGTTTGTTGATTTCATGTGTTCTTTGTCACTTTTTGTTTTATACCCCATACATGAGCAAAATCATGTAGTTGTTGTTCTTTTCCGTCTGACTCATTTCATTTAGCATAATTCTCTCAAGATCCAAACATGTCGCAAATGGCAATATTTCATCTTTTTGCATTTGATTAGTATTCCATAATACTGCACTGCAGTATATGTATGACATCTTCATTATCCAGACATCCGTTAAAGTGCACTTAAGTTGTTTCTCTATCTTGGCTATTGTCAATATGCCGCAGTGAACATAGGGACACATAAATCTGTATAAATAAGTGTTTTCAAGTTTTGAGGTAGATACTGAGAAGAGGGATTGCTGAGTCATATGGTAGTTCTGTTTTTAGTTTTTGAGTAATCTCCATACTGTTTTCCACAGTGGCTGCCCCCATGGACGTTCCCACCAGCAGTGTGTGAGGGTTCCCTTTTCTCTGCATCTTCTCCAACACTTGTTATGTCTTGTCTTATTGATGCTAGCCATTCTAACAGGTGTGATGTGGTACTTCATTGTGGTTTTGATTTGCACTTTTCTTATAACTAGTGATGGAAGCATCTTCCCTCATATCTGTTGGCCATCTGTGCGTCTTCCTTAGAAAAATGTCTATTCAGATCCTCAGCCCATTTTTAATTATTTTGTTGTTGTTGATTTGTATGAATTCTTTATATATTTTGGATACCAGCCCCTTATGAGAGGTGTCCTTTGCACATATTTTCATCCATTCGGTTGGCCTCCTTATTGTTCGATAGAACAAACAACATACTAAATATTCACTTTAAGAACAACAGTTAACGTTAGTGGGATAATAACTACCTATCTTTTGATCCCTTACCATATCATTTCTGCCCTATTAGTAGGTGGCAGGAATGAATTTTCTTGATGTCCTTTGTTTTTTTTCTGCTTTTTGGAATGAGCAAAGACTTTTAATACAGTGGAAAGAAGTGTTTGTCCTTGGCTCTTCCTTCTGGAGACCTAAATAGTGTGTTCTTTAACCTATTGTGATTTTCCACTACTGTGTTCTCAGAATGAAGCCTGTTTTGTGTCTGCTTGGACTTGAACCCTGCATAAAAAGGAGACAGACCAAAGGCAGAAAATATTTCAGCCTGTCAACCTAAGACTTCCATGTATACAGGAAAGAAAATGTATACAAGAAAGAAAATGTTGGACCTTCTTCTGGTTTTGTGTGTGTTTGTGGTCCACTCATGTTAAGATTCCACCCCCCCCCCGCCCGCCCCGGGAAAGAACCGCACCTGTATCTCTTTCCAGAATTTATAGCACATAGTGTTTGTAATGGCTACTTTTTAGGATTTTGAACATTAGCATTATTGTCTGGCATGCCATGATCAACTGACACTGTAGAAACAAGCTAGATACCCTGCATCATGGCAACAAAATGTCACTGGAATGATGTCCAAGACTAGGAGTTAGTCCAGGTTGTGCAGGTATATGGTAGAGGAATAACCTCTTACAGGGAGGGAAGTACCATGGGCGTGGCCACCCCACAGGAGCCCTCAAAGTGGGAAGATAAGAGGATGGGAGCTAAAGTTAAAAGTGTGTGTTTCAGTCAGAACATTCACACTCAGCTGTGCTATCTGAATGTGTAATAATGAGCCCCACAGTTAATAGTTAGATACATTTATCCAAGGATGGTTATCTATAAACAAGTCTTACCCCTGCTATGAAAATCCTGGAATTTTAACATAAAGTTGGATTGCTCTAAATTTTGAAATATTGCAAATTGATGAGGGGATCTTTGCCCACATGCAAATCAAATGCACTGTCACAGGGTACAATGCATCAGTTGGCGAAGAAGTCAACTTGTGCTGGTTGTTAAATTAAAAAGGACTAAAATATCGTTCAAACTTGTGAGGGGGAGAAAAACAAGTTCAAACAGTAAATTGAGCTAGAAAAAAAGTTTTCAAAGGCGATTGTCAGAATCAGAAGAGTGGTGGGTATTGTGGCCAGGGTGGGCTGTATCCAAGAGACTCTGCCCAGAGTAGTTTTACTAATTGAAAGCAGCTTTGTTCTATGTGTACGCTGCCCATGGAATAGCAACCAGGAAGCCCAGGCAGTCACCACAGACGGCCCTCACTAATTAGGGCCATAAAGGGGAGGATACAGCTCACTGAGGAAAGATAGGTTAAAGGAGAAGCTACAAGGAAGGAGAAAAGTTTTCCTTCCTCACGAGTGGCATCCGATTTTGAGAATGAGAAGCTGATCGGGTCACAGGGCCCGTGAACCCCTGGAGTAGTTCCGTAGAGAGCACTCACGAGCCAGAGGCGTGAGGAGCATGTTAAGGAGCGCTCATCAGTGGCATTATAGCTCAGTCTCAGGATCCATGAACATTTCTCCTTATGTTGTTACAGAAGAAATTGGAATAAAATGAAACGTAGACCAAAAGAGTTTATTAGTCAGGGTCCTGACAGGAAACCAAAGGTGCACTGAGCCTTATCCAGAGAGGTTTGGAAGGACTAAGGGAACCAAGAAGAGATGCTGAGACATCAAGGAAGGAGCAGTAGTGGAAAGCCATTGCTACCGGGACCAGAGTGACGGTCCCAGGACATAGCTATAAAACCATTAGTGACATTTCCATCAAGTCGGTGAACCTTAACTCCTGAAAATATTGGAAAGAGCTTCTGTCTCTTTAAATTCTTCTCTCTGGCATATTAAACTTTTGATTTTGTTTTTGCTTTTGTTTTGGTGATTGTTATTTACACATACTGCATAACTAACGAATAGGTTTCCAATTAAGTTCCAGTGAAAGTTAGCGACCTGCGACTCTTTGAAACTGCCCCAGTGACGGAGTTCTTCAGGGCCTGTTTTATGAAAAAGCCTGTTGCCATTACCATAAATGTTAGCACAGAGCTTAAGCTTGGCTTCATGACATCGAAACATAAATGCCAAGGTCATGTTCATGCTGGCGGGACATGTGGCATAACAGTTATATCAAACATAAGTTATAAATATTATAATGAGATCTGGCTAGTGAATTGTTGGTGACTCTAGTAATAGTAATATATTTGTCCATTTTTGCCCAGAATCTCAGTACTTTGCAGAAAATATTTCACTCATCTTTATAACACCCGTGTCTTAAGAGGACATTTGAGTGGAGATAGAAGGGAAGAAAGCAAGTCACATTGCAAATCTGAAGAGGAATGAGAAGAATTTGGTCTTTGCCATGCTTTCAAAGTAACGTGTATTCCAAGGGACCCATCGTTACAGTACAGTTGTGTCCCTGTCTGTAACATGTGGATGGGAATAGTGTGTCACAGGCTTTGGGATTCTTCAAAAGATTGGACCAGGCATTAATATTGCCAAAGGCCCCAGGCATTGGCAAAAGCTCTTTCCATTATTTCCTCATATGTGGTATTATTTGTGTCGTGTTATGTTTAAAACTGGAATTTTTTGTTTATAGGATTTTTAATGTGTGTGCACGATTTTAAGCAAAGTTTTTTTTGCATTCTGATACTTGGAACAGCCTGTAACTATCCAAATAGATATAAAAAGTTTGATGTTTGCAAAAAATGTTCCAAATATCACAGCTAGCATTAAAAGGGACCAAGTTTATAGCTGTGAGAATGGAGAGTAGCATCCCCTCCACCAATTGTTTCCTCAAGGGCCCAGAAATTTTCAGGTGTCATGCGAGAACAGAAACATAACAAATCAACAACATTAGACACAGATTCGTTAAGGTGCATTAAGCAACAGCTTATTTATTCATCCATTCAACTATTTTCAGCTCCTACAATGTATAAGGTACTGTGAGTGTCATTAATTCAATTTTCAGATCTCGTGCACTCTAAGAAGTAGAACTAGTAAAACATCATTCTATTTCATTAATCAGATTAGGAAACTTTAAAAATATGTCACAGGTTGA
>JAQQSQ010002334.1:0-11020 GCA_028627145.1 Eidolon dupreanum | reverse complement strand
CAATAAAATATGTTGTGCATTTTCAAGTTTGAACTGACACGTTTGGTTCATTATATATTTTCAAGATCTACCAGATTTATCTCAACATCCAGAGCACTGTCTTAATAGAAACTGTAATATTTCAATTCCAAACTGCACTAAAATCCTAGTTGAATGTTGCAATTCCATAAAAATTATAATTTTAATTGGTAAAAAAGCATTATCATTTCCTATTTCAAAGCATGTGTTTATGTTTCAGTGCTAACAGAAGTGTTGAGGGTACCATAAAACATAATTTATAAAATATTTGTAAATTAATAGATTTATCTTCATTTTGGTTTTGTTTGATTATTTGTGTTTTTTTCGGGTTAGAGAAATGCTAATGGCACAAACACTCTAGTCCAGAATTTTTTTGCTGCAGATAAATCTGTTTTTTTTTTTTTTTTGATATAGAAACACTGTTTTTCACACTTTTCACAGAACATAATAACATTTGTATTACGCACCAATCTAAGGGCAACTGATTTATTCAAAGGTTATTTGCCATGTTCAGTTCTGAAATTATTCCTGCCGTTTCTCTGTTAGTAGCACTGTGACTGCTGCTACCTGACATTTGATTTTAATTTATTTCATTTCCATCCAACCTAAAAAATTATTTAAGCCATAGAAACTTTAACAAATGTCCATTTTAAAATAAATTTATGATTCTTTTTTAAGAAATAATATTTTATAAAATGAAAATATCAAAATTATGAATGACTCATCATGATTTCTCTATAGATAACAAGACACAAGTTAATATTGTGGTTTTTTTTATTGTTAAATGTGTTGGTAAATGATAAAATAAGTCATTTTTAATGTCAAAGCTCTGAGAGAACAACTATCACCATTTGGAGAATGTGTTTTCATAATATTTCTCTTTTTTAAATTAATTAATTAAATTATTTTTTATGGTGACATTGGTTAACGAAATCCAATAAGTTTCACTTGTACACTTTAAGAGTAAGGCATATATATATTTACACTGTGCATTCATCTCCCAAAGTTAGATTTCTTTCTGTCATCACATATTGGACCCCCTCTATTCCGTCTACCTCACCCCTCCTCCCGCACCCCCTACTCTCTGGTGACACCTAGTCTATATTCCATGTACATGAGTCTCTGTTTGTCCTGTTTATTTGTGCTTTTAGGTTTATATCTCACACATAAGAGATATCATGTGATTTTCAACATTTTCTGTCTGGCTTCTTTTGCTTAGCATGATAATCTTGAGGTCCATCCATGTTGTCACAAATGGCAGTATTTCATCTCTTCTTATGGCTGAGTAATATTCCATTTGTACATATGTACCATGGCTTCTTTAGCCAATCATCTATTGTAGGACACTTTGGTTGCTTCCATGTCCTGGCTACTGTAAATAATTCTGCTATGACATCAGCGTGCAAATATCTTTTCAGATATGACTTTTCAAATCTTTAGGGTAAATACCCAGTAGAAGGATGGCTGGATCATACGATAGATCGATTCTCAGTTTTTTGAAGAACCTCCATACTGTTTTTCAGAGTGACTGTACCAATTTGCAGTCCCACCAGCAGTGTATGAGAGTTCCTTTTTCTCCGCATCCTCTCCAACACTTGTTATTACTTGTCCTATTGATTATGGCTATTCTAACAGGTGTGAGATGGTATCTCATTGTGGATTTGATTTGCATTTCTTTAATAGCTAGCAGTGTTGAACATCTTTTTAAATATTTGTTAGCCATTTGTGTGTCTTCTAGGGAGAAGTATCTATTCAGGTCTTCTGGCCATTTTTTGATTGGGTCATTTGGTTTTTGTTGTTATTTAGTCATATGAGTTCTTTGTATATTTTGAATATTAGACTCTTATCGAGGCACTTGCAAATATATCTTCCCTTTAGGATGGTTGTCTCTTTACCTTGTTGACAATTTCTTTTGCTGAGCAGAAGCTTTTCAGTTTGATGTAGTACCATTTATTTATCTTTGCTTTTACTTCCCTTATCTTTGAGGTCAAAGTTATACAATCCTCTTTAAGTCCAAGGTCCTTGAGTTTAATTTCTATTTTTTCTTCTATGCATTTTATTGATTCTGGTATTATATTCAAGTCCTTAATTCTTTTTGAGTTAATTTCAGTGTGTGGTGATAAAAAACAGTGTAGTTTCATTCTTTTGCAGTTGACCTTCCAATTTTTCCAGCACCATTTATTGAAGAGACTTTCCTTTCTGTATTGTATGTTTTTGGCTTATTTTTTTGTCAAAAATTATTTGTCCATATAAATATGGGTTTACTTCTGTACTCTCAATTCTGTTTCACTGGTCTGTGTGTCTGTTTTGCTGTCAATACCAGGTCATTTTGATTACTGTCACTTTGTAGTATAATTTGAAGTTTGCATAGTGATGCCTCCAGCCTCGTTCTTTTTCTCAGGACGACTTTGGCAATTCTGTGTCTTTTGTGCTTTCATACAAACCTGATGATTTTTTATTCTATTTCTTTAAAAATACCGATGGGATTTTGATGGGGATTGCATTAAATTTGCATAATGCTTTAGATAATATAGTCATTTTAACTATGTTGTTTCTTTCAGTCCAAGAACATGGACTATTTTTCCATTTCTTTGTATCTTCTTCGATTTCTTTTAATAGGGTCTTGTAGTTTTCATTATATAGGTCCTTCGCATGTTTCATTAATTTTATTCCTAGTTAGTTTATTATTTTTGTTGCAATTGCAGAAGAAATTATTTTTCCATTTCTTTTGCTGACACTTCCTTATCAGATTATAAAAACGCTATGGATTTTTTAACATTGATTTTGTATCCAGAAACTTTACTGTATCGGCTTATTATATCTAGTGATATTCTTGTGCAATATTTAGAGTTTTCTATGTAGAGAATTAAGTTATGCACAAATAGTGACAGTTTGACTTCTTTGTTTCCTATTTGGATGCCTTTTATATCTTTCTCTTGCCAGACTGCACTTGTTAGGACCTCCAAAGTTATATTGAATAACAGTGGCGATAGTGGACAGCCTTGCCTTGTTCCTGATCTTGGAGGGAAGGTTTTTAGTTTTTCACCATTCAGTATAATGTTGGTTGAGGGCTTGTCATAGATGGCCTTATTATGTTAAGATATTTTCCTTCTATATTGACTTTGTTAAGTGTTTTGATCATAAATGGATGCTGTATCTTGTAAAAAGACTTTTTCTGCATCTATTCATATGATCATATGATTCTTATTTTTTAATTTGTTTATGTGGTGTATCACATTAATTGATTTGCATATGTTGAACCATCCCTTTGCCTTTGGGATAAAACCCACTCACTCGTGGTGTATAATCTTTTTAATATGTTGCTGTATTCAATTCATTAATATCTTATTTAGCATTGTTGCATCTTTGTTCATGAGAGATATCGGTCTGTAGTTTTCTTTTTTTGTGGTATCAGAGTAATCTTGGCTTCACAAAATGAGTTAGAAAGTATTGTCTCCTCTTTGATTTTTTTTTTTGGAAGAGTTTGAAGAGAATAGGTATTAAGTCTTTGAATGTTTGGGAGAATTCACTTGTGAAGGCAGCTGGTCCTGGGCTTCTACGTTTTGATAGGTTTTTGATGATTGTTTTACTTTCCATGCTGCTGATCGGTCTATTTATATTTTACAGTTCTTCTTGATTCAATCTAGAAAGATGTATATTTCTAAGTACTGGTTCATTTCTTCTAGGTTGTTAAATTTGGTGTTATATATTTTTTCATAGTATTCTTGCATGATCCTTTGTATTTCTGTGATGTCAGTCATAATTTCCCCTCTTTCATCCCTGATTTTGTTTATTTGTGTCCTTTCTCTTTTTTCTTTAGTGAGTCTAGCCAGGGCTTTGTCAATTTTATTAACCTTCTCAAAGAACCAGCTCTTTTGTTGCATTTATTTTTTCTATTTTTTGGTTTTTTTTTGTTTTCAATTTCACTTATTTCTGCTCTAATTTTGATTATTCCTTTCCTTCTGCTGGCTTTAGGCTTCATTTATTCTTTCTTTTTTAGTTTTTGAAGCTGAAGCATTAGGTTGTTTATTTGGCCTCATTTTTAGAGGTAGGCCTGTAATAATATGAACTTTCCTCTTATGACCACTTTTTCCATGTCCCAAAAGTTTTGATATGTTGTACTATCATTATCATTTATTTCTATGTATCTCTTGATCTCTCTTTTTCTTTCTTCTCTGACCCAGTTATTATTCAGTAGCATGTTGTTTAATCTCCATGTATTTGTGGTTCTTTCTGATTTCTTTTTGCAGTTGATCTCTAGTTTCAAAGCATTATGATCAGAGATAATGGTTGGTATTAATTTCAACCCTCATAAATTTTTGAAGCAATCTCTGTGTCCCAGTATGTGGTTGATTCTTGAGAATGTTCCATGTGCACTAGAGAAGAATGTATAGGCAAGCTCTTTGGAGATGGAAGGCTCTTTATATGACAATTATATCCATTTGGTCTAATGTGTCATTTAATATTATTTCTTTACTGATTTCCTGTTTGGATGATCTGTCTATATCTGACAGTGGGGTATTTAGGTCCCCTACTATGATAGTGCTTTGGTCTGTTTCTACCTTTAGTCCTGTTAGTAATTGCGTTTTATATTTTGAGGCTCCCTCATGGGATCATATATATTAATAAGTGTTATGTCTTCTTGGTGCATGATTCACTTTGTCATTATGAAGTATCCCTCAGTATCTTTCTTTACTTTTTTACTTTGAGGTCTATTTCGTCTGATATTAGTACCGCTACTCTCACTTTTCTCTGAATGCCATTTGCTTGAAGTATCATTTTCCACCCTTTCAATTTAAGTCTTTATTTGTCTTTGGAGCTGAAATGTATCTCCTGGGGGCAGCATATGGTTGGGTTTTGTTTTTTGATCCATTCTGCAACTCCGTGTGTGTTTATGAGCTAGTTCAGTCCATTTACATTTAGGGTGATTATTGAAGTATGAGGTCTTCTTATAGCCATTTTAACATTTGCTTTCTGTTGGTTTGGTGTTTCTATTGTTTCCTTGTTCTTGTGTTTCTATTTTCTTTATTTTGGTTGGCTTTTGTGGTTATTCCCTCTGGTTCTTCTTGTTTTGTGTTATATACTTTAGTTCTAAATCTTTGGTGTGTGATTACCATTCAAATATGTAAAGGATAGTTTATATATACAGTCTTCCATTTTCCCTGCATGTGTCTTATCTCCATTTCCCTTTGTGAATTTGGATCTTTGAATCCTCCTATCTTCAATCATTGTTATCTCAGTTTGTCCCTATGTATTCTGAACATTCATTACTATCTTGCTATAGCAATTCTCTTATTATTTAAGCTTATAATGCCCTGTTCTTAGTAAGGGCTGCACTTCTCTGCTTCTATTTGCCTGATAGTCACATATGTATATATGTGTATATGTGTGTGTGTGTGTGTGTGTGTGTGTGTGTGTTTGTGTGTGTGTGTGTATAATTTTTCATTTTGTTTTAAGTGAGCCGACCCCTTTCATTATTTTCTTTAGTGTGGGCCTTGTAGTGAAGAATTCCCTCAATTTTTGTATGTCTAGAAAGGTCTTTATTTCTCCTTCATATCTAAAGGAAATCTTAGCTAGATATATTATTCTTGGCTAATAGTTTGAAAATGTGATTTCACTCCTTTCTGGCTTGTAAGGTTAGTGCTGAGAAGTCCAAGGATCATATAGGTTTTCCTTTGTAAGTTACTGTCTTCTCCCTCGCTGCCCTGAGCATTTTGTCTTTGTCATTGATTTTTGATAATTTTAATGCTTTGTGTCTCAGTGAAGGTTTTTTTGGGTTGAGATAATTGGGTGTTCTGTTGTCTCTTTGAATTCCAAGCTCCAGCTCATTTCTTAGATTTAGGAAATTCTCATCAACTATTTGTCTGAAAATGCTTTCTAATTTCTGCTTCTTTTCCTCCCCTTCGAGAATTCCCATTATTCTTATGTTTCCTTTTATGTTTCCTCATTTTTCAACTCTTGCAGTGTGTGTGTGTGTGTGTGTGTGTGTGTGTGTGTGTGTGTGTGTGTGTGTTTATCTCTAGAAGATCTATCATGTTCTTTTTGAGAGTTTCAATCTCCTTGCTTTGCTCATCTAGTTGTTTTTCCAGTTCCTGAAATTGGTGATATTACTTGTTTCAGATCTCACTGAGTTTTTTCAGAAATACCGTTCTGAATTCTCTGTCATTTAAGTTGCATATTTGTATGTCTATAAGCTTGTTTTTTGGACAGTTTTCTCTTTCTTTTTGAGATGCTTTGTCACCTTGGTTGTTCATGGTGTTTAATGGACCATTTTTCTACCTGTGCATTAATGGAAATATATTCTGCTTTTCTTCCAGAAAGAAGATTTATTATATAAAGGTCTCTCTTTAGCCTGCTGCAAAGAAGTCACTTTTCTTTTGGTTTCCAGTAAGTGATGTCTAAGCCTCTTGGATCCTTGCTTTAGACGAAGTTTTAATAATGTCTTTTCACATTCTTGCAGATATTTAATCACACTTGCTACCTTCAATTACAGTTCTTGTCAGTGTTAGCAACAGTTTTGTTAGTGATTGCTCAGATTCCCCGGGGGCTTCACTGTGTTGGGTCTTGGAGGATATGGGGTTGGGGACTGGGGGTTGTAGCTCAGCCTCAGTTTTGCAACTGCGGCCAGTAAAAATCAACTGTTGTTTCTCTACCTTCCCACTCTTTGCTTTCTATCCTGATGACTGGGCCCTGCTACTGCCCCTGTGGAGTTGATAGAACTCCCAGGCAGGGCTGTTCAGGGAACTTCCTCCTCCTTCTCCCCTCTCCCTCCTCCTACAAGGACCTCCAGTTGCTGCAAGAGGCAGCTTCTTTATTTCTCCCAAACCACCACCCGACACCTGGGGTTCTGACCTGTGATAGCTCTTATGTGCAGATCCCACGCTCAGCCATGCTGGTACGTAGTTTGGGTATTTTTTGTTGAGTTTTAGATGTTCAGCTTATTGTTGTTTCAAAGGGAGAGATCTGGGGAAGTCTTGCACTCTGCTTTGTTTCTCCAAACCTCTCTTAGATATCTGGGATGAATCTTTTTAGTCCAAGGCATCTTCTTTGATTCGGGTACCCCTTTTTCTTCTTAGAAACTGTCAGAAGAGCAGGTCACAGAAAGGTAACTCCATAAACTTAATGTCTACTAATTAATCCATTTGCCAAACTGCAATGCTAAAGTCTGATCCAAAGCTTCTTGGGTTTAACTTTTAATTATAAAAACAACAAAAGCAGAACCAAAAGCCTCCTAGGTGGTAAGTGGGCATGAGAGGAAATGCTAGGGGGCATAATATCTCTTATTCAGTCTGAGAATATAAGCACCATGACAGTAAATCATAAATCAGTTGATGATTTGAAAGAGGTAGAGGAATGTTAAGACGAGAAGATATAAAGTGCAAAGGAGAGTAGATTTTAAAAGGTCTTCAAACAGCAAATAGAATTTAAAAGAAATAAAAAGAAATAGTAATCTCCTTTTTTCCTCATGCCCATACTTTTCCTACATGTTTACTCCAAATGTAATATCATCTTACATTTGTACAAGTCTAAATTGTCCTAAATTTTCAAGGCTCACGTATGATTTACTCATTGATACATTGCATGATGTCCACAATATAAGTAATTTCTTCTATATTTAAACATCTGAAACATTTTATATCTACTTTATTTATAATAAATAAAGTAGTTATTTATTATGCATTTAATTATCAGTGTACATGAATATTGACTCTACTCTGTTATGAACTCCACTGCAAAGGTAGATTTCTAATTTATATTTCTATACCCATACTATCCCTAACATGACAATTTCCATATTATAAACTTATTATTAACAAGAAAATGGACAGAGAACACACATATTTATTTAAAATAATCATTTATGCACCATGTTTTCCAAATCTGAATACATTGACCTAATTTTGTTTCTCCTCTCAAGTGATCTTACATATTTTAAAAGTTTAAAGTTTATTTGAAATAGTAAAGATTCCAATACACTTATATATTATACAATTATGTAATATACAATTAACACATATTAATTTTTTCCACTCCAATCTTCTTTTTATGTTTGCCTTTTTAAATTTCTTTGTGTCTCGTTTTTTTATTTAAGTGTAGCTATTCTTCTTGGCTATTTTCTAAACTTTATAAGAGAACAATCTCTCATCAATTTGGCCATAATTTATCAGTAAGTTTACATTTAGTAAAATGACAGTTCTAGGAATGTTAAAGTAGTTTAAATACTTAGATACTAAATGCAATTTTTTATTTTTGTATTATTGAGCACCAACCAAATGCAGATAATTTTATTAGTGATATCTATATCTATCTCTCTCTACATCTATGTCTAAACATATAGATAAATATTTAGATATAGATGTGTATTTAGACAGATAGAGATATTTACATAGATATGCATTTATATGTAGCTCTATAGGTATAGATAGGTAGATATGAATACAGATATTTTTTTTTCTAATACACAGCATGATAAGAACATGGTATGCCCTTTTTTCTCCTTTGCATATCATCATTGAAGAACTTAAGCTACTTGGTCAGGATTACTAAGAGAATAAATGTAGATCCAATATCAAACTCCGGTTTGTTGTCCAAAACTCTTGCATGTGACCTGCTGCCTATGGTCACTCTCCCAGGAAGGTAAGCTCTGTCTACTTTAAGAATACCATTATATTTTCTTCCTGTCTCAGGATCTGGATATATTTTTTAATCAATATTTGTTAATTTTCTCATTGTCATCCAGTAACTTGTCAGATGACATGTAGGTGGTAAAGGTGTGGTAAATTAGTTAGTAAATAGTAAGCAAATGTAAGTGCATATGTGCATGCACTTGCACATACACACTTACACATTAATGGTGGCTGTTAGGGTTCATTTGCTACAGAAGATTTCTCACAAGACCAAAATGACAATTTAAAAAATCTAAGGTTTATTGCTGGAAAATAATACCCTATAACAAAGCATTAGAGAAATAATAATAATCACATTCAAAGGCTGCCTCAAAGCAAGGGTTCAAAGAATCTGGATGCAATCTCCAATCATCCTTCCTCTACAGGGGCACCATGATGTGCTTTCTCTTTGGGGTTAAAAATTATTATCTCATGCATGAAACACCACAGAATCAGGGAGTCCACAATATGTCCTTATGCCATGTACCCTGCAGGACATAACTCTGCATGTATGCTCTACTGTGGACTCCCTGATTCTGAGCCCTCTTGTGGGTCTCACAGAGACCACGTGTAAGTCATTAACTTCTGTTATTAATAAACTGTACTGATAAACTTAGACTGGTCTTTATACTAGTGACTATAAGGCAACATTATTACTCCATAAGTTCATGCCTTGACTAGGGGTTAATGTCACATAGGCACATCCCTTATTTCAACAAAATGACTCAGAACTATTCCAGAACTGCTAGAATTAATGTTTGTGGCATGACATACAACTTAATATACACTTTTTAACTGATACCATGAAGCAAATCTGAGTGTATACAACTTACTCTTTCTGACAGACCCTAACCTGTCTGCCCCCAGTCCCTAAGACAGACATACCAGCAATCATGAAATTCACATATGTGATTTCCCATTTTAATTTATGTTTGAATATTTTTATAGAAATTATCTAGTCTCCAACTTTTTGTCAGTAAGTCTTTTTTTTTTTAATTTTCACATGAAATGTTACTTGATACTTCATTACATGCAATAGATTAAAAAGTAAATTTATCTACATCATAAGAGAAAAAGTAAAGAGATTTTCTACTGCTATTTCTTCCATGTCCACATCTCTTAATGGCCCCTGAATGCCATTAAGCAAATCTTAAGACTCCATGAGTCACAACTTGGAAAATCACTGCTCTAAGCCAATCCTATTGTACAGAACATGAAACTGAGACAGGTTGAGGTCAATCTTTATTGGCAATGAAGTGTTGCTTGTTACTGATGATGATAAGAACCAGATTTTCTATCCAGCCTCCATGTGTTCTTCTCAAATGGAAGTATTGACAGCTGTCCAATTTACATGTAGATAATATTTTCTTAGAAATGGAAATAATCATTTATAGATAAAACTTAATAGGTGATTATATTTTAAGAACATTAACTTAAGTAGATTGAATATGCTCCCATAAATTTAAGTGATTTGTTAATTTGTATAGCTGATATTCTCTTTATTAGATCAAAAACATATATATTTTTAGCTTGTGGAAAAGTATCATAAGCTTAAATAATATCTAAATATTTACCACCATCTTTTATTGATTTTAATATCTATGTTCCAGTCTCATTTTAATTATCTCTACTAATGTTTCCCTCTCTCTCTCTCTCTCTCTCTCTCTCTCTCTCTCTCTCTATTGATCTGAGAAGCATACACTTTGAGCATTAAAGACAGGTTGACACCACTGGTAGAAAACTACTTGTGATGATCATTTCTCAAGCTCCACATTTTAGCCTTGTACAGAATAATGCTTCTGTAGACCCTGAAGTGGTTCAGACTGTGCTCATTGCATTCTGGGTTGACCTTTTATGTTTGCAAAACATCTGGATCTAATGATTTTGGGATATACTTTCTTATTATTTCACTAGCACATCTGATGACATTGTCCCCAATTTATAATGATGAACAGGCTTGGCATATTTGTAGACCCTTTGCAGCTCCATAGTGATGACTGATCTGGGGACCACCCAGTTAATTATCTGTAAGATCTAAGAGGGTCCGAGCAGGGCAGGACTGGCCAAGGCAGCCACACTTGTACTTGCTATTATGGTGTGGCAAGCAGGAATTCCACATGTACATTTTGCACTCATGAGAGCTAGGCTTTTACTCTGGCAAGGACTGGGGCACACATGTCCCTTAATGGAACTTTATGGAAAAGGTGACTCCTTAGCTGTGTGGAAGGATGAGTAGGTGTCCCTGAGAAGTATACTCTGGGCATCAGGAGACAGCTGCAGGAGCAGGCCATGTAGATATACAGGGTGTGTGAGATTGTGATGACTTCGAGGCAATG
>JAQQSQ010002333.1:0-11020 GCA_028627145.1 Eidolon dupreanum | reverse complement strand
GGAAGAAAAATAATGTAAGCATGATTACTAAAATGGCAATAACTATGTACCTAGCAATAATCGCTTTATATGTAAATGGATTAAATGCTCCAATCAAAAGACATAAGGTAGCCAAATGGTTAAGGAAATAAGACCCATACATATGCTGTCTACATGAGACCCACTTCAGACTGAAAGACACACACAGAGTGAAAGTAAACAGATATTTCATGCAGGTGGTAATTTTTTAAAAAATGCTGGGGTAGCAATACTTATATCAGACAAAATAGACTTTAAAACAAAGATTATAATAAGAGACAAAGAAGGACATTATATAATAATAAAGGGGTCAATCCAACAAGAGGTTATTACCCTCTTAAATATTATGCATCCAGCATAAGAGCACCTAAATATATAAAGCAAATTTTGATCAACATAAAGGGGGAGATCAACAGTAACACAGCCAGAGTAGGAGACTTTAACATCCCACTGACACCAATGGAAAGACTTTCCAGACAGAAAATCAACAGGAAAACAGTGGCCTTAAAAGACACACTAGACCAGATGGATTTAATTTATATTTTTAGAGCATTTGATCCCAAAGCAGCAGAATATACATTCCATCAAGTGCACAAAGAACATTTTCCAAGATAGACCACATGTTAGTCCATAAAACAAGTCTCAGTGAATTTAAAAAGACTGAAATCATATTGAGTATCTTCTCTGACCACAAAGGTATAAAACTAAAAATTGATTACAAGAAAAAAAATGAAAAATACACAAACACATAGAAGCTAAATAGCATGCTATTAAACAATGAATGGCTTAACAAAGAAATCAAGGAAGAAATCAAAAGATACTTTGAGATGAATGAAAATGAAAACACAACACCTAAAATCTGTGGGACACAGCAAAAGGAATTCTAAAAGGGAAGTTCATAGCAATACACACCTACCTCAAGAAACAAGAAAAATCTCAAATCAACAATCTAGTCTTACCCTTAAAGGAACTAGAAAAAGAACAGCAAACAAAGCCCAAAGTGAAGAGAAGGAAGGAAATAAATGAAATAGAGTCTAAAAAAAACAATACAAAAGATCAATCAAGAGCTGGTTCTTTGAAAAGATCAAAAAAATTGATAAACCAGACTCATCAAGAAAAAAAAAAGAGAGAACCGAAATAAATAAAATCAGAAATGAAAGAAGAGAAGTAACAACTGACTCTATAGAAATACAAAGGATTATAAGGAAAGACTATGAGCAATGGAGAATACACTATGCTAATGCATTGGACAATCTGGAAGAAATGGATGAATTCCTAGAAACATACAACCTCCCAAGACTGAGTGAAGAAGAAAATCTGAACCAATTAATTACTACAAACAAAATTGAATAAATCATCAAAAACTCTCAACAAACAAAAGTTTTGGATCGGATGGCTTCACAGGTCAATTTTATCAAGCATTCAAAGAAAAATTAAGACCTTTTCTTCTCAAACTATTTCAAAAAATTCAAGATAAAGGAAGACTCCCAAGTTTATTCTATGAGGCCACCATTACTCTGATTGCAAAACCAGAGAGACAACACACAAAAAAAAGAAAAAGAAAAAGAAAAGAAAATTATAGGCCTATATCCTCAATGAACATAGATGTAAAATTTCTCAACAAAATATTAGCAAACCAAATTCAGTAAGATATTTAAAAAATCGTACACCATGATCAAGTAGAATGTATCACTAGGATGCAAGGTTGGTTCAATATCCACAAATCAATTAATATGATATGTCACATAAATGACTGAAAGATAAAAATCATATTATCATATCAATAGATGCAAAAAAAAGCATTTGACTAAATCCAGCATCCATTTCTGATTAGGAAAAAAAAACTCAGCAATGTGAGAATAGAAGTAACATATTGCAACGTAATAAAGGCCATAAAAAACAAACCCACAGTTAACATCATACTCAAAGGGGAGAAGCTAAAAGCATTCCCCTTAAGATCAGGAACAAGACAAGTATATCCATTATCACCACTTTTACTCAACATATTATTGGAAGTCCTAGCCACAATACTCAGACATGGAAAAAAAAAGTCATCCAAATTGGAAAGAAAAAAGTAAAACCATCATTATTTGCAGATGACATGATACAGTATAGAAAGAACCCTAAAGATTCCACTAAAAAATTATTAGAACTGATAAACGAATTCAGCAAAGTAGCAGGATACAGAATTAATATGCAAAACTTAGTTGCATTTCTATATAGCAATAATGAACTATGAGAAAGAGAAATTAGGAAAATAATCCCATTTACAATTACATCAAAAACAATAAATACCTAGGAATAAATTTAACCAATGATGTGAAGGAATTATACTTGGAAAATTATAAGTCATTGAAGAAAGAAACTGAAGAAGATATAAATAAATGAAAACATAGATCATGCTCATGGATAGGAAGAATCAACATTGTTAAAATGTCCATACTACCCAAAGTAATCAATAGATTCATGGCAATCCCTATCAAAACACCAATGGTATTTTTCAGAGAACTAGAACAAATAATCCTAAAATTTATGTGGAACCATAAAAGACCCCAAATAGCCATGGCAAACTTGAGAAAGAACAAAATTGGAGCTATCATACTACCTGATATTAAACTATTCTACAAGGCTATAGTAATCAAATTAGTATGGTACTGGCATACAAACAGACACATAGATCAATGGAACCGAATAGAGAGCACAGAAATAAATCCATGCCTATATGGTCATTTCATCTCTGAAAAAGGAGGCAAGAATATACAATGGGGTAAAGATAGTTTATTCAATAAATGGTATTGGGGAAACTGGACAGGTACATGCAAAAAAAATGAAATTATACCACCTTTTTACACTATATGCAATAATAAACCAAAATAAATTAGAGACTTAAATGTAAAACCTGAAACCATAAAAAATCCTAGAAAAAAACATAGGCAATAAACCCTCTGACATTGTTCTTAGTAATATTATCCCCTCAGGCAAGAGAAACAAAAGAAAAAGAAAACAAATCTAAAAAGTTTTTGCACAGTAAAGGAAACCATTCACAAAACAAAAAGACAACCTACTGAATAGGAAAATATATTCACCAATGATACATCTAATAGGGGGTTAATACCCAAAATTTATAAAGAACTCATATAACTCAACACCGAAAAGACAAACAATCCAATTAAAAAATAGTTAGAGGATCCAAATAGGCATTTCTCCAAAGAGAACAATCAGATGGTCAATAGACATACAAAAAGATGCTCAAGTTCACTAATAATCAGAAGAATGCAAATTAGAACCACAATGAGATATCACCTCACATCTGTCAGAATGGTTATCATCAGTAAATCAAAAAGCAGGTGTTGGCAAGCATGTAGAGAAAAGGGAACCCTCACTCACTGTTGGGGTTGGAAATTGCAGCCACTATAGAAAACAGTATGGAGGTTCCTCAAAAAAATTAAAAATAGAACTACATTATTACTCATCAATTCCACCTCTGGGTATTTATCTGAAGAAAGCCAAAACACTAATTCGAAAAGATATATGCACCCTATGTTTACTGCAGTGCTATTTATAATAGCAAAGGTATGTAATTGACCTAAGTGCCCAGAAACAGATGACTGAATAAAGAAGGGGCAGTACAAATGTACAATGGAATATTACTCAGCCATAAAAAAAAAAAAAACCTTACTATTTGCAATGACATGGATGGACCTAGAGGGTATTTATACCAAGTGAAATAAGTCAATGGAAAAAGACAAATACTATATGATTTCTTATATGTGGAATCTAAAGAACAAAATAAATGAACAAAGAAAACAAAAACACTTATAGATCCAAAGGATGAAGAGGTGATTGCTACATGGGAGTAGGGTTTGGGAGATTGAGTGAAAAAGTGAAGGAATTAAGAAGTACAGATTGGTAGTTACAACATAGTCACAGGGATGTAAATTACAGCATAGGGAATATAGTCAATAATATTGTAATAATAAATATGTGCAGGGCCAGGGGGTTACTAATCAGGGGATCACTCAAGGATATTATGTACGCAATTTTATAACAAGAGTGGAGACAAATTTTTGTAAAATTTTTACTGACAGAATTCAGAGTATAATGATAATTGAATGCAATTTTCTCATAATACAAGTATACTAATAAAAAGGAAGTAATTTTAGGGGGTAACATTTTCTTAATTGGTATTCAAGTTAGAATTCTCTATCATTAATACGGATTGCAAATGTTCCTTTGTTAAGGCTGATCTGAAATGGAATTTTATATGTTTCATCTTTGTAAATGTCTTCACAAAAACTGATACTGAAATTACTACCCAATCAATATACATGTATTGAGGCTAAAAGTTTATTTAAAAGACCAACAGATTTTTCTTCTTTTAATATTCAGTCATTATACTGAATGGACAGACCAGAGAAATGTCACAGCAATGAGGATTATTTCTGCACTTATCAGCATCTCAAGGTAAATCTGTGACAGTACCCACAGTGAGCTGACTACAGCTCCTGTGCACTCAAGATATTAAACATAAAGCCAAAGAAGTGTTTAGATGTTTCCAAAATTATTTTCTATACATTTTACAATAATCAAGCCATTGAAGATTTGGGGTAACATATTAGATAGCAAGTTAAAAATGTTAAAGTAAGCATTACACACATCTGTTACTATAAAAAAAATCAACAATGTTATTTTCAAAGTACTTTCAGTAAAGCATCATATGTAGATAATAAGACCAAAAGAGGCTGCAGAAACTGTCAAAACATCAGGTGTAGAATCAATTGATTTAAGAAATTTCCTTTTGAAGCTGGAAAGTTGAGTCAAAGATAATAGGACAATTTCTTAATCAAAATATATTAGGAATATTGTTGTAACATGAAGGAAGAATGTTTAAATATATTAATAATGAGTATTAGTCAGACTAAATTTTATAATCTTATAACTATTATATATGCTCAGTTACTTAATAAAGCAAAGATCAATTAGGAAGCAATCTTCAACATCATATATCATTTACCTAATTATTGAGAAATGTTAACCCAATCTTCAAAGAAACTTAAATAGCTTATATAGAAAGTATAAATATTTACACAGAGAAATGCACTGAAAACATAACTGACCTAATTCTCTTCAAAAAAAGATCATCTCTTAATACCTCAATATCATGCTGGCGTTTAAGGGGAAAAGGCCATTCTTAATAAATAGACAATGCTTGCAAAAAAAATTAATGTGCTCCAATATAATTTTTATAGAAGTACTCATAATTCAATTTTAACACACAGGTTGCAAGTAAAAAAATATTTTTCTTCTACCTCATAAAGCATTAGAATCTGGTCTTGAAAGACCATCTTACAAGAACACAGTGTTTCATGCTTCTGAGCAAATATGTGGTATTTTGCCATAATAATTATGACAAAATCATTGAAGCCAAAGAGAAAAACTCAAAATACCTGGGCGGTTCTTAGCAATTTGACGCTATTCATTTCAGAGTGATTATTTTACACTTAGAGATATAGAGTGAGAGTCATTTTGATGAGAACTTTATTGCAGTAATAATATAGAAGTAGCAGTGTGTCATAATCTACAGGCATTAAAACAGATAAAATGTAAAACTTGCACTGGAGTCGTAAACATAGCTACGTTTTTCTACACTAAGGGCTTTTCCAATAGTAAAATATTATCTTAGATCCTTATTTAAGGGTAACAAAAGGCTCACAATGAAAGAATAAGCTAGCAAGAAAGATGACTAGAAAAGATGGTTATTAATGCTTATCATAATAGTCACAACTGATAAGCATAGTGTGTGTCTTCTATCTACCAATATTTGATGGGCAGTAATTTTCTTCCTATAATAATCCAGTGAAGTAGGTACTATTTTAGCCCCCTCCCCATAATAGAGAAGAGGAAACAAAAGAGAAGTAACTTGCTCAAGGTAATTCAGCTGGTAATCTCTGATACCTGTATTGATTCCAGGCCTTCTGCCACACTGCCTTTCCACTACACTAGCTATTAGATCAGAAACCATATATACCAAAACAAAATAAAAGCCCCTGGACAATACTCAACTTAAAAGTCAATCAGTTTTCACCTATTACACATTGGAAGATAACAATAGTAATGTTAATAATAGCTAATATTTGCATCGTATTTTCTACATATTTGGCACTATTCTAATCATTATTAAAATATATAGGTATAATTATTTTACACATGAGGAAAATGCAGCATGGGAAGGTTAAGTAACTGGTCTGACATCATTCGGCGAGTAACTATCAGAACAATGATATGAACCCTGGAATGCAATCAAGTCCAAGTAATGATAGCGGAAAAAGCTTTCACTACAACTCCTGTATCAACTAAACCCAAGTATCCTTCCACTGACTTCCTATCTCTTTTCTATGTAGCAGATAAAGTGATCTTTGTAAAATATAAATCTGATAATATGATTCTTTTGATTATATTCTCCCAATGGCTTCCCATAGCTCTGCATGTAAATACAACAGAGTATGAGAAAGTCCTGCAAAATCTGATTCCTACCTACTTTCCCAGTCTCATTTCTCACTGAGCTCCCATCATCCTCTACTTCAGCCATTCTGGCCTTTCTTTAGTCTCTCTACATCCCATGTTCCTTCCAGCCACAGGCCTTTTGCACATATTATTCTTTTGTGCAGAACCCTCTTTTCATCCCTCTTCATCTGTTTTCACTTCTCAGATCAAACATCCCTTCCTCAGTAGACTTTTCCTGATTCCAGTACACATACATACGTACATAAATACATGCACAAACTCTCTCACTTTAACTCTCTCTCTCAAATCACCTTAATGTGACTTTTTGTAGTACTGTCACAACTACAATTTTATAATTGTTATGTAATTATTTGATTAGTATCTTTCTCTACTAGACTATAAGTAGTAGGTCAGAATGCTGACTCATTTTGCCATTTGTCTTAGGTAGTGTTCCTTGAGGCAAAGATTGTTATGCAAGCAATTTACTAAGGAAACGATTCCAAGAAGCACTAATAAGGGAGTAAGGGATTAAGAAAGAGAGGGGAACAGTTTACTATTGTAAGGAATTGGGGCTCACTCTTTTAAGGCCTTCTGGGAGGCTGTGTAGAACACCTCTCGGAGTTGTTCTACTGATGGATGAGAAAACTGTAGCATTTATCTGGCAACTCTCATTTCTAATTGGTTGAGGGTTACTCCCAGATGTGTTAACTCCCAGTCATTTGCTGCCGGTCTCACACACAAGCCAAGCACATTCCTATAACCAGGGAAAATACTCAGGCAGAGAGCTGTCAGATGTTTGCAATAAGAAGCCATCAACGTGATAGGTTGTTATTGCCAGAGAGAGATGAGTGGTAAACTGATATCTTTTGCTGCAGTCCACCTCTTGTAACACTCATGATCCACATTAAATGCAATCAATCTCTCCCTCCTTCACCCTTACGAATAAATGATTTGCATCTACATATGTCTAAAGCCAAATTGCAGCAACGGACAAATTTTAAGTTCTTTTCCAGCAGTCCTATGCAAAAAACAGGTTGTAACCAGGCCTGGGACATTTTCAGACTGTTCAAGTAGAATGACTACATAGAATGCAAAAAAGATTTAAGATGGGCTGATGACGTAGTGTTGCTTAAGCACATAAAATCCCATGCAAGTCTCGGCTTCAGTCATTGCCACACACATATTTTCTCATTTAACCATCATAACAACACTATGAGATGAATGGTATCATCCCTGTTTAGGAATGAGGAAGCTAAGACACCTTAACTTGTCTAAAGCAACACACCTGGTAATGGTAAGGGACGAATTTACAGTTAGGAAAGTGGGGTAGGGGATGGGATGTACCATCCATCTGGTATCAGTATCACCCAAATTACCAACTAGTAAACTATCCAAAGCAAGAATTGACTAAGACATTTGGCAAATTTATGGATATAATATGGCTTTATTTTCTTCAGCACTGACTTAATGTCTTTAAGGTAAATGTAGTCCTTTTTTCAGTATTTTCTTAAGCATACAGAATATACATCAACATAATCTTAAGCATATCCCTATATAGAGGGGTATCCAGAGAAGTTTTTACTTTTCCCATAAGCCAGAAGATGATCATCTTTTATTCATGCTGAAGACTGTGCACATTTATGACATCTATGCTAGAAGCTGGGGGGAAACCCAGATAAAATTACCTTTTAAATATTGAAATTCCAACTTCAGCCTATCAAGACATATGCCCAACAAAAGACCCAAATGTTTTCATCATTTGCATCTTTAAATAGCATTTTAATTACTACATGCCAAGCTCACAAGAACCTTGAGTTTAAGACCCTAATCTAAAACTAATGTCAGTAGATCATTGTAGTGGCATACATTAGACTACTGTTGAGTTCAGAGGCCTATTAACACTTATTGCCAGAGATTTCCCACGTGAAAGATAAAAATAATATCATTTGATTGTCACCTACTTCAAAGACCCACTGCAATGATGGATGAAGCTGTTCTGACTCCCTAAAAAAAAACAAAAATATTTCATCCTTTTTGTACTTTAAATCTTTAACACATTTCTGGGAAATAAAATGTTCTTTTATTCTCTACTTAAAAGAAATTTTCATTTGCAGAATCAAAGCTAACATATAAATACAACTCTCTGAGTCTTTTTCAGTATGAGGCATGGAATTCAGGAGACCGTTTTCCTTGGCTTGTGTAAGTCTGAGATCAAAGAAGGGACTTGTTCACTTCTTTTAATCAAATTATATGTTTCAGTCTGTTTCTGAGCTGTCCTCCTGCTATCTTGCACTTGACAAGGACAAACCCAGTATTAACTTTTTGTTTGTGACAAAACAGTAAGTCTTGTTTCCATGTTTTTTTTTTTATCTATGCTTTACTTTCTATGCAAACAAGCATGTGGCTTAACATACATCTACACGTCAGCCTTACTAATTCCAATCAACCATCTCCTGCCCTGTTTCTCTCTTCCTAATCTCTTCCTCCATTTCTGCCAGACTATGAGCAAAAAAACCTTTGGCTTTATCTCACGCTCACTAATAATAACCCCTTTCAGTGCTGGGTCTGGGGCCGGGGACAGTCCTTCACCTTACCACAGCACTCATTGTTTTGTTATTTCTCGATTCATTCTTCAGCAACATGATACTTTCTCTTTTCAATATTGACTGTATTCATGATTCTGCCACTGGATTGGAAAATGATTCTCTTTAAGCAAAGAATGCTAGATTTTGAAAGACTTCAAATTCTCTAAATACATGCCTAACTAGCACAAACTGCTATTCACCTTCACCTGATGTGCACGTGTCATCCTCTCCTGTGACTCAAAGAAGGTGAAAGATATTGAAACGAAGAAAATCTTTTAAATGTCACTAGATTGGAGTCAAGTTTAGCAACTTCTCAAGTTGGCATCCCAAATGAAATATCCTGGGGCTTTTGAAGGGAAGCAACTATCGGTATTGCACAGAGCACTGGCCTAGGCTCTACTTCTTTCGGAATACTAAACTTACTATAGTTAAGCATGGCCTCTTGGCATCAAATAAAGCCAAAAATAAAGGAAAGAGTGCTAATTTTAGACTTTAAATATTTTGCTTTTTTTTTTATGACTGAATTTTCTTCAGGATGCTGATCGTGAAGCCATAAAATCTTGGCACCTATTGTTTCACAGTGAAAAGTACTTTGCTTTTCTCTTATGTATTGAAGTAGTTCATGATCTTAAAATAGATTTAGTGAAAAGGCAGCAGCTTTCTATTATCTTTCTCATTTGTTCCAACAAGGTCACAGGAAAATATCGAGAATAGACTGTATCAATGTTGTTATCAATTTGGTTTGCGTTACGTTACATATAAGAGGACTTTCAGACACATAAATTGCTTCTTTCTTAATCTTTTCTTAGTAATTAATTGAGATTGACAAGCACAGGTATCAGCTCAAGCTTTGTAAAGGGTGCTTGGACCAAAAGCTACTCATTTTTTTCTGGGCTTTGTTTGTTCTAATTCCAAACAATTTACCAAGAGTATAACGTAGCAAGATGTAGCAAGATGGTGTCTTTCCCCAGAGACTTGGCATTTAACTAGATTAGGATTCCAAGGCAAATTAAATGCCTCATGGCCTGTGAGCTAAATTCAGCTCTTGTTAATTAACTAGTCAATGGATTGATTACAAGTTCAGTTTTACCAAGATAACAAGAAAATATAGACTCTGTTTTTCATATTTTGTCATATGTGCACTTTATAAAAATGACGAACTACTGAAGCCAATCTGAATGCTAACCTACTAAAATATCTACATTTCTGAATAATGAATATCAAGGTTAGGACAGATGCTGAACTTTGGTGGGTTATGTTATATGATTTGAGGGACAACACAAGTTCTCTCACCAGTTTACAAATCCTTTCCAACAGCCCTCTCTGATCTTGTTACAGTTAGATTTTATTATAGTCTCTACATGCCTGACACTTTCTCTAGAATAATCCCTTGAAACTCTAACCAAGCATTGCCTTCTATGAGTGCCTAGAAAACCTTTTTACCATGCCTTTCCTGTGAATATATTATTAATTTACAGACCTCAGATTGCCTGGGTCCACCTCAAAGGTCAATCAGCAGTCACATCCTCTCAATGACCTTCTCTAATACCTTCCCTCTAAGAAACAGATAAACACAACTAATTTTCCCTAAAAAGAGATTTTATGAATAACTTAAGCAAACCAAAAGTAATCTGAAATCAAGAAACCACTACACTAAAGGCTAATGATACTTTTTTCTTTCTGCTCCTTTATAAGGCATTAACCTGGGTGTCCTATGGTGATTGATTGGCATAGTTGTTTTTTCTTCCAGCCTTTTTTCTAGCTCCCACTCAGTTAGTTCTGTTTTAAAGCACATTCCCCATTGGTATGGAACATGCAGAAGGGAAAAAAATCTAACTGGTTGGTCTCTCAAACTATACAGATTACCTGGGAATGAGGTACAGGGAGCAAAAGTAATAAAGACCTTTTTTTTT
>JAQQSQ010002332.1:0-11021 GCA_028627145.1 Eidolon dupreanum | reverse complement strand
GTTTCCGTACTGCGGGCTAAGAGGACACACGTGTGGAGGTTAGCGAGCATGACCAGGTGCTTACCACTGACCCATTTTTTTTATAGACCTAAACGAATGCTTGCATGAGGAGCTCAACGCCTGCTCTGAAAGGGAGCTGTGTTTAAACCTGGAGGGCTCATACCAGTGCGTCTGTCACCCGGAGTCGCTGACCTCGTCCCCCCAGAAGCCGAACTGCACGTGCGAAGGTAAGGAGCCTGGGACTCGCCTCAGGAGCCTTCCCAGCCCCTCGGCCTGGACCACAGGGATCCTCTCTCCCTGCGAAGCGGGGCCGTCGGGCTCGTGGGCGGCGTCATCGCTAGTTCTTTCCACCGTCCTTGTCCTCGTCGCGAACGATCCCTGCACCCGTTCTTGGATGTCACCAGTATTCACTGCGCGCTGCTCACTGTGTAGACAGAATCGCGTAGGGGCAGACTGTCGCCTCTGCTCTCAGGAGAAACGGCTGAGGACACGCCAGAGGCTCGCCAGGCGCACCGCGTCAGTAGGACGCCTGCGTATCTGCTGGTGTCGTCGCGACACCTTCGAGGGTGAGAGGGGCCTGATTAGAGCCCACACGGGGGCTGCAGGAATGAGCTGGACCATCCCCGGGTCACCCATCAATTAGACGCAGAAGAGAGAGGGCAATGAGGCAGCACACGGGGGTCCCCGCTGAACGGCTGGATAGACGGGGATTCCTGAGTGAGTCGGGGAGGACTGGGGAAGACATTATTATTATGATTTTTTTTGGCAGTAATAGTTTAACTGGAGAAGGCGTTGGAAGCGAGGGGCGACAGGGTGCTGACTGAGTTGGATGCTAGGTGCCGGAGCTCAGGAGCAACAGAGCAGCATGGAAATCTGGGGTCGTCAGCATCCGCGTGGTGTTTAAACTACAGGCGTGGTTGGGAGAAGGGAATGGGGCCTGGGGCCTGGGGCCGAGGAACCCCAATATTCAGAAGTCAGTAAAGGAGGAGGGGCTTGCAACGAGACGGAGTGAGGCGGGAAGAGCAGCAGGAAAGAGCCTCTGGGGTCAGGGAGGGGAAGCGCCCGCTGGACGTTTACTGTGAGGGGCTCGGAGGTTAAGCTGGAGGAGGGGGCGCTCCCAGGAGGGTGGTTGTAGAAGATGGGCGATGCCGAAGCAGGCTGCGTGCTGATGGAAGAGACCTCGGCGGATTCTCGCAGCTCCAGGACCCAGTCAAGCCTCCTCCCCTATGGGGACCTCTCCCCCTCCCACAGGCCCTCCCCAAATGAGGACACTGGTCACCTGAAGCTGTTCTGGTGGCTGGCGTGTGGTCAGGGGGCTTGGTGCCCACAGCATGCAGGCATGCAGGTGGGCGAGGCTGTGGGTGCAGGTGGACGAGGCTGCAGGTGCAGGTGGGCGAGGCTGCAGATGTGCAGGTGGGCGAGGCTGCAGGTGCAGGTGGGCGAGGCTGCAGGTGCTCAGCTGGTGGCTGGGACAGTGAGTGGAAGATGCGTGGATGGGCGCTGAGGGTCAGGTTAGCATTCATTCATTCATTCATTCACTTATGGGACTCATTTTATTGAATGCCTACTACGCACCAAGTACTGTTCTCATTGAGGTTGTTCAGAGTTCAAGCCCTGCTCCCTTGAAACTCACACTTCAGTAAGAAAAGATGATCAAATGAGGACAAACAGACCACGGGGCGATGGTTTGGCTATAAAGAAAGATGGTGTAGGAGAGGGACAGGTGGGACGGCCTGGGTGTGACGATGGGGTGACCTTCGGGCAGAGACCCAAGTGGAACGGGGGACTGAGCAATGAGGCCGGCAGAGGGACAAGCTGGTGAGAGAGCAAGTGGAGCATGGCGAGCTGAAAAACAGTCCCCAACAACGTCCGGGGACCTGTGACTCTGTCACCTTATATGTAGAAGGAGCTTTGCAGATGGGATCAGGCGAAGGGTCTTGAGAGGGTGAGGTGGTCCTGGACAGCCTGAGTGGGCTCAGTGTGGTCACAGGTAGAGGAGGGAAGCAGAGGGTCAGAGTCAGAGGGGCTGTGACAAGGGAAGCGGCGAGGGGAGAAGACGCTGCCCTCGTGTCCGGGAGAGCGGAGCAGGGCCCCCCCCCCCCGGGAGCGCAGGTGCCCTTAGGGGCTGGAAGAGGCAGGAGGTGGATTCTTGCCTGGAGCCTCTAGAAGGATCACAGCCATGTGGACACCTGACCTCCAGACCCGTGAGAGGAAATCCTCTTGTCCTAAGGCACTAGGTTTGTGGCGATGCATTACATCTTTCTCGGGAAACTCATACGAACGGCCAGGTCAGGGCCCTGGCGGGGGCGTGTGCTTGGTGCGGTCCAGGGTCCAGGACCCTGGAGGTTCGTAGACCCAGGGCAGAAGCAGGTGGGGCCCACGGGGCCCGGACATGCTAAGGCCGTGGGAATTTTAAGCTTTTTACTCTCGAAAATTGTAGACGAATATAAATACATCTTGCTTCATCTCCATCGCCATTTACTCTCGCTTCCCCCCACCCCATGGTCTGAGATCCTCTTCCCCATATGACTTATCTGTCACTGCTTCAGAATGTATCTCTAAGAGGTAAGAGACATTAAAAAAAAAAAAAATCTACAATGCCATATCATCTCATCCCTTAGAAAAACAAGACGATAATATTTTTTAACATCATCCAATATCCAGTCTGTTGGAATTTCTATGTGTCACATTGTTATCATAATTTTTAATAATCTGTTTCAATTGCAAGTTATATCAGATCCAACATTCCCTGATGCCACCTCTTAAGTTCTTCTCTTTTATGTCTGTGGCTCCCCTCACCCCCCATCTCCTCCTGTAACTGTTGGAAGACCCGGCCCCCTCCGCTCATCCACGATTCCCTGGACGGGGATCTGCCAGCAGCAGGGCTCCCTAGCACCCTGTCCCCTCCTCCGGGTCTCCTGTGAACCGCAGTCATCTTTGGGGCAGGCCCCTCCCTTAAGTAATGGTGCCTGGACCCCTCCGTACCTGGGGAAGCCATCAATGTGTCCCCTCTCAGAATGTTCCCAAGTGTAAGGAATAGTAGACGACAGAAAAACTGACGAGAGAGACTGTTATCAAACGCTTACAACCCCGTTATGTGGGGGTTCCTGTCATATGGAGCAGCCGACCCCACTCTAAGGGGCAAGGCAGGCAGCAGGGGTCACGGTCGTCCGGCAGGGCCCTGGGAGCAGGTGGCCGGGCAGACAGCAGGCCTCCCCGGGACAGCTGGGCGACCGCTCTGGGCGGGGGCTTGGGGCAGAGGGGCCCGCGGGATGGGACCTCCTGGCCTCGCTGCCTCCCAGAGCGCTCCGCCTGGAACAGGTGCCACCGACGTGTCTCGGCCACGCGTCTCGCTCTTGTCATTCCGGAACCTGACGTGTCGCTTCGACCGCGTTCTAGCAGTGGCGGGGGGCGTCTCCCCGGGTCTCGGAGCCCCAGCAAACTCGCTCGCTTTCCCCTGTTCCCGCCCAGGTTTTCGTTGCTGTCTGTTCGTTTTACTGTGTTTAAACCCTGCCCTCGTGCAGGTCCGCGCTCGGCTCTCTTCACACGCCGCCGTGTCATAAGTTTCCACGAAGCAACCTGGTCTTCAGAGCTCCGGTTTTCGATGGTTGAGCGTAACGATGTTGCCTGGCTGTTTCCCTCGGGGTGTTTGTGTGTGTGTGTGTGGGGGGGGGACATTTAGGCTGCTGCCAACATCCTGCTATAAAAACTAAGTGATCAGTAACATCGCGAGGTGGTTATGGAGAACGGTGTCACAGTCATGTTCAAACGACCTAATTTAACTCGCGTGTCCTTTCCTCTTCAAAGGGGCGTAACGGTGAGGACCTCCCTTTGCTCGGCCGCCTAGTCACCGTCTCTGTCATAAGCACATTCCGGTGTCACCTCCTTTTATCCGTGGGGAGCTGCCCTGTGGTGTACTCCCAGGGTCCACCCTTCGCACGGCACCGTGTCACCCCTCTGCTGACGGCAGTCGAGAAGGGAGGCTGAGGGCTGGGGGAGGGGCTGGTTCCCAGCACCGCTTGAGGACCCGGAGGGTCCGGGGTGGGTCTTCATCCACCAGAACGTTCTACCTCCCCCAGACAAAGCTCCACAGGGCAGGTCTCTTGGTCACTGCCCGCCAGTCCCTGTGCTTGGCAAACAGCAGTCACTCCAAACATACTTGATACCAACGAATGACAAGGGAGGTCTAGTGGCGGCCGTTCTGGGAGTTTGACTGGCACACCTTCCAGCTCCGCTTGACAGCACGCCCCTCTGCGGTGCGGCTCGGGTCTGATGAGAACTGTGCACCCCTCCACGCACAGCTGCACCCAGAGCTGTGCGCACACCCCCTGCAGACCTTTCCGAGCTCTCATGGGCCACCGCCCTGGCAGCGGGGAAATCCCGTCCTGTCATTGAGACGAGAAGGTTGGAATACAGTCATTAAACATGCTCTGGTCCGTGATCTGATAAAAATATTAGACTCTATTTGCCGCTGAGAATGCTGTCACCCAGACCCCGCCACGCTGCCTCAGTACTGAGCTGCGAGGTTCCTTCTGGAAAAGGATCCAGCCCACAGGTAAATGCGGACAGGTAAACACCCCAATCTCACTCCTCAGAGGGCAGAAAAGGCAAATCCAGTGTTGTCAGCACAGAAACTTAGAGTGAATTCCAGTCGCATATTGCTAAGGGAAGCAGCATATGTTTTAAATTTAGAAGCTAATATAAATGAGCAATCTGCTGGAATGGTTTAGAGGTACGAACTCGTGGAAAATACAGCTCAAATTTCACATGCTTTTCTTGTGAAATTAGTCACCCAATTAATGACACACGGGGCAGCTGGATTCTTGCACAAAACTGAAACTGTAAGAAATATTGCACGGTTGGCACGTAATGTTCTGGGAACACAAGCTGTTTTTAGGACGGAGTGGCACTGTCTTCAGGGGTCATCCCAGCTCCCTCAGACATGGTCCCCCTCCCAGCCAGAGCCTAATGGCTACTCGGCATCTTATAGAAACATCTCCTGGGCTTGCGCTTGGCCAGTGCAGGGCCGGCCGCTGGAGAGGCAGCCTGGCGGGCAGGAAGGTCACCCAAGCCTAGACTCATCCCCAGTCGAATGCTCAGACTCTTGGCTCGAACCCTCAGCGTTTCTACCTTTTCAAGGGTCAGGTGTCAGGGTGACAGGCCCGAGGGAAACGAGGACAAGAGCTGACACGGGAGATCCAGGGACAGGAAGTGTCCTGACCAGCTCCCTTCCTGTTCCACCAGAGACAGGGCTGGGCCCATGGACCTGGGGAACGCGTGCGCTTCGCTGAGATGAAGGTCAAGTTCCTGACCATAGGATGGGGAGGGCCACATGTCTAGAGCGTCCTCAGATGGCACAGTCAAGAATCGGGCGCTACTTTCCAGGGCCACGTTTCAGTGGGGGCGTTGAAAAGCGGGGGGCCATGTGAGCTTTTCATCAGCTCCTTCCTTCGTCCCTCATTAGCATCCTGGCTAATGAAGGACTAAGGTCCAGTTCGAGGGTGAGGGGCAGAAGGACCACCTCCAGGTTAACGTCACGAGCTCTGTCCTACAGAAGCAGGACTGGCCTGGGTGTGTCAGACGCTGACTGGCTTCGCAGCAACGCAGAGAACTTTCCAGGCGCTGTGCTGCCCAGCCAGCTGCTGCCTCGGAAACTAGTGGAAGGAGATTGGGGGGTGGATTCCTCTTCTGTGGCGGCTGTCACAAAACGCCACAGACCTGGTGGTTTAAAACTACGAACAAGGGTCAAAAGGTAAAAAAAAAAAAAAAGTCAACTTTATTGTCTTCTTCGAATACCTTCTAGCTCCTCATCCTAGGGGAGCTCTCACGGGACATTGAGAGTTTAGATGGGTCCCTAGTCCTGTCCAAGTGTGGCGTGGGGGGAGGGCTGGACTGGCTTCTCTCATGAGCTTCCGATAGTTTATATCTGCCTGCTTTGAGGAGGACCAGCAGGGGTTCACAGTGAGGAAGCACACATACCCAGGGCACCCCCATTTGTTAAAGGTGGCTCAGTGCTCAGTTGGAAAAGGACACAGCAGGGCTGAGTCTCGGGACTAGAATAGAGCACTAAACTTGATTCTGAGCCTCTTGGCAGCCAAGGCAAAAAGGGAAATGGGTTGAATTATACTGGTTTTTATTTTTTACTGAAAGGAAGCATATATATTTGTGTGGAAAGATAGACTTTAAAAAAATTATTTCTGGTTTTTATGGTTTAAAATTTTTTTTAAATTTCAATTATAATTGGCATACAATATTATATTACTTTCAGGTGTACAACATAGTGATTATATATTTATATAACTTGCAAAGTGATCACATTGATAAATCTACTTAGTATCTAACTGATATTATACATAGTTATTACAGTATTTGTACTTTACAAACCCATGACTATTTTATAACTACCAATTTTTACTTTGTAATCCCTTCCCCTTTTTCACCCACCCCCACCCCCCTCCCATCTGGCAACCACCAAAACGTTCTCTGTATCTGTGAGTTCGTTTCTGTTATGTTTGTTTATTTTGTTCTTTACATTCCACATGTAAGGGAAATCATTTGTCTTTCTCTGTCTGACTTACTCCACTCAGCACAATACCCTCTAGGACCATCCATGTTGTTGCAGGTGGCAAGATTTTGTTCTTTTTTATGGCCAAGTAATATTCCATTGTATATGTGTACCACCTCTTCTTTATCCATTCCTCCATTGATGGACACCCAGGTGGCCTCCATGTCTTAGCTAGTATAAATAATGCTACATATAGATTCATGTGTCCCTTCAAAGCTGTGTTTTGGGTTTCTTTGGATAAATACCCAAAAGTAGGATTAATGAGTCATTCTTTGTCTCTTGTTATAGGCTTTGTTTTAAAGTCTATTTTGTCTGACATAAGTATTGCTATCCCAGCTTTTTTGTTTGTTTGTTCGTTTGGTTCCATTTTTTATGAAGCATCTTTTTCCATTCCTTGACTTTCAGTCTGTGTGTGTCTTTTGATCTGCAGTGAGTCTTTTGTGGGCAGCATATTGTAAGAGTTTTGTTTTCTTATCCATTCAGCCATCCTGTGTCTTTTTGCTGGAGCATTTAATCCATTTAGATTTAAGGTAATTGTTGATAGATATGTAGTTATTGCCATTTTATTATTCATATTTTTTATCTTTTTTTTCTCTTTTCCTCTTAAAGAAGCCCCTCCAACATTTTCTGTAATACTGGCTTGGTGGTGATAAACTCCTTTAGCTTTTTCTTTTCTGGGAGGCTGTTTATTTATCCCTCAATTCTAAATGATAGCTTTGGTGTGTAGAGTAAACTTGATTGTAGATCCTTGCTTTAATTACTTTGAATATTTCATGCCAATCCCTTCTGGCCTGCAATGTTTCTGTTGAGAAATCAGCTGACAGTCATCTTATGGGAGCTCTCTCATTGCTAACTGCTTTTTTCTTGCTGATTTTAGGATTTTCTTTGTCTTTCACCTTTGGTATTTCAGTCATGATGTGTCTTGGTGTGCGCCTCTTTGGGTTCATCTTGTTTGGGACTCTCTGAGTTTCCTGGGCTTGTATGTCTATTTCTTTCACCAGGGTAGGGAAATTTGACATCATTATTTCTTCAGATAGATTCTCAATTCCTTGCTCTCTCTTCTCCTTCTGGTAACCCTATGATGCAAATCTTTGTATGCTCGATGTGGTCACAGGGGCCCCTTAAACCATTCTCATTTTTTTTTAGATTCCTTTTTCTTGTTGCTGTTCTAATTGGATGTTTTCTGTTCCCTTATCTTCTAAATCACTGATTCGATCCTCTGCTTCATCTCCCTCCAATATATTCTTTATTTCAGTAATGATAGTCTTCATTTCTGGTTCTTTCTTATGTTTTCCATCTCCATTTTTCTGTTCTCTATCTCTTTGTTAAAGTTCTTGCTGAGTCCACTACTCTTTCCACAAGTTTATTAACCAGCATTGTGAGCTCTGGATCCGGCAGGCTGCTTGTCTCCATTTTGTTGAGTTCTTTTTCTGGAACTTTGTTCTGTTCTCTCATTTGGGACATGTTGCTTTGTCTCCCCATTTTGGCGGACTCTCTGTGTCTGTTTCTATGTATTAGGTAGGGCTGCTCCGTCTCCCAGCCTTAGTAGAGTGGTCTTGTGTAGTAGGCATCCTGCAGGGCCCAGTGGCACAGTCTCCTGGTCACCTGAGCCAAACGCTCTAGGTGTGTCCCTTGTATGGGATGTGTGTGCCCTCCTGTTGTAGGTGAGCCTTGGTTACTGTTTACGCGTCAATGAGAGGGTTTGATCCTTGAGCTCATTGGTCGTGAAGACTGGTCATGACTACAAGGGAGGAGCAGTTGTGCAAGGGCTGACCACACAGAGCAGGGGTCACTTTAGCAAGGCTCTGGTGCTTTCTCAGTCCTTCCTTTGATTGTGTCATCCTTGGATGTGGCCCTGAGTGGTGCTCTGGCACTGTCTGGAGCCAGCTCCTAGGCATGCCAGCCCCAGGTCCTCCTGGGAGGGACCCTGCCTCAGGCCAAGATCAGCTTCAGCCTGTGCCTGGCCTGGGGCTACCTGATAAGAGCTACCAAGTAACCTGAAGATGGCTGCCACCTGTGCTGGGCTTAGAGGTGCCTTAAGAGTCTGAGCAAGGAACCAAGGCCAGCTGCCGCTAGTGCCGGGCTTGGGGCTGCTCAGCAAGAAGTATGGGGCACGTGGAGGCCAGATGCTACTTGTTTGGGGTTTATGAACCTTTGTGAGATTTTAGGAAAGTCCACAGCCTGAGCCAAGACAGGCCATTTGTATGGAAAATCCACTCGAAGTGGCTTGGATGAGCCCACATGTTGGGAGGGGTGGGGTCTCAGGGAATCACCAGGGCAGGGTGAACAGTGTGAACCAGTTTGATGGAGACTCAGATATGGCGGCACCTGTGTCTACAAGCCGGATAGGAGAGGGCTCAACAGAGGCACAATGGCTTCTGCCAGCACGTCTGTTCAGGAGAAAGCCTCCCCTCCAGCCCTTACCCTGAAGCCAGACAGCTCACTCTGTTCCTCCCTTTGTGTCCCTGGCATCTTTTGAGCTGCTGCCCGAGCGCTGGGGCACAGAACGAGCGAGTCCGTCAGTGGTAAGTTCACGTGCAGGTCTCTTAAGAAGACGCCTGGGCTCCCGCAGCCCTCCTCGCTCTCAGCCACAGTTTCCACTGGTTTTCACAGCCAGAGGTTGTGGGGCCTTTTCTTCCCGGGTCTGGAACCCTGGGCTGGGGAGCCTGGTGTGGGGCTGGGACCCCTCGCTCCTCCCGGGGGACCTCTGCCGCTCGGCTATCCCTCCTGATTTTTAACTGCCACAGATGGGTGTGGGACCAGCCTGATCTGTGTCTCTGCCCTGCCACCAGTCTCGAGGTGGCTTCTTCTGTGTGTCCTTAGCTATAGGACTTCTGTTCAGCTAGACTGCAGGAGACTCTCAATAACGGTCGTTCTGTAGTTTAGTTGTAATTTTGATGTGGTCGTGAGAGGAAGCAAGCACAGCGTTTACATCCTCCACCATCTTGACCGGAAGTCCTAGAATTTTTTTCATGATACTAGAAAACATATATTTTCTGAATCCTTACATGAAGGGCTTTTGGAAACTTCAGACACTTTTGAACTCCATTTCTTTTACCATGGTTTTGCAAGAGATTTAAACAAATCTCTTCATGGCCTGTGTTTTATAAAACTCAAACTCGGATATAAAAATTTTTGTGCCTAGACTGAAGGCGAACCTACTTTTTATATAAGTCATATTATACAGGTGCTTGCTATAAGCCAAAATTTTTCTTCCAAAAAACAGGTTTAATTCTATTTGAATGTTAAAATGTATATTAATTATTATATAACAATAATTATATTAAAATATTATATACTAGAGTGTTATATTAGAGTATTGCTCCTAAAAAAATACATTTCAATATGAAAACATAAGAAGCTTTAACATGACTCCTGAATCTGGCTTCCTTTCTTAAAAGAGCAGTGAGATAGAGTAGGGCCCACCCTAATGGCCTCACTTTAACTTAATCACCTCTTTAAAGACCCTCTCTCCAAATACAGTCACATTCTGATGTACTGTGAGTGAGGACATCAACATATGAATTCTGGGGGACAGAGTTCAGCCCATGAGACACCGTAATGGCCACAGTTGCAAAAACAATGTTGGCTGCTTCGTGTCTTGGTGTTGTAAAGAACGCTGCAATGAACATCGGGGTGCAGAAAGCTCTTTGAGATGGTGACTAAATACTCAGAAGTGGGATCGCTGGGTCATACGGTAGTTCTATTTTTAACTTTTTGAGGAACCTCCATAGTGTTTCCCATAGTGGCTGCACCAACTTACATTCCTACAAACAGCACATGAGCATTCCCTTTTCTCTACATCCTCACCAGCACTTGTTAGCTCTCGTCTTCTTGACGAAGGCCATTCTGACAGGCGTAAGGTGCTCTCTCTTTGTGGTTTGGGTTTGCATTTCCCTGATGATTGGTGACATTGAGCATCTTTTCACGCATCTGGATGTCTTTGGAAAAATGTCAATTCCGATTTTTTGCTCGTTTTGTAATTGGATTATTTGGGTTTTGCTATTGAGTTGTATGAGTTCCACGAATCTTTCGGATAGTAACCTCTTATCAGATAAGTGATTTGCAAGTGCCATCTCACAATCAGAGGCTGCCTTTTTGTCGTGTTGGTAGTTTTCAGTGGAGAAGCGTTTTAGTTTGTGTAGTCTCACTTGTTGATTTGCTTTGTGCCTCTTTCTGAACGTTCTCCACATCTTCCTATTTCTGTGCCTTCGTAGATGGCCCTCTCATCGAAGATTACATGGCCCTGAGTGTCACCAGCAGCAGCTTTCAAGTGTCCTGGAGTTTAAATTCCACCCAGAACCACACCTTCCACGTGCAGGTTTACAGGGGCGAGGAGCTGCTCAGGAGCGCCTGGACCCAGGGGACGACCCTGGACGTGGCCGGGCTGGAGGCCGGGGTGCTGTACGGGGTGAGGACCAGCTACCAGGCGTGCGGGACCAACATCACCGCCTGG
>JAQQSQ010002331.1:0-11022 GCA_028627145.1 Eidolon dupreanum | reverse complement strand
GTTAAAGGAGTATATTAGTTTGCAAGAGCCGTCATAACAAATATTAGTTTGCAAGAGCCGTCATAACAAAACTTCTAAGGCATAAGCATGAGGAATATTCAAATTATGACAGAGTGGGTGGCCTAAACAGCAGAAATTTATTTCTTTATAATTCTGCAGGCTAGAAGTCCAAGATCAATGCGTTGGCAGGTTTCTTCTGAAGCCTGTTTCCTTACCTTGCAGATGGCTGTCCTCTCCCTCAGTCTTCACATAACTTTCTTTTGTGTGTATCAGTGTCCTAATCTCTTCTTAAAAGGACACAAGTCGTATTGCATTAGGGCCCATTCTTATGACCTCATTTTACCTTAATTACCTCTTTAAAAGCCTTATCTCCAAATTCGGTCAAATTCTGATATGCCGGGGTTTAGGACTCCAACACACAAATTCTGGGGTATGCAATTCAGACCAATACAGGAGGAAAAAACTTTAGATTACATCGATGCGTACAGAAAACAAAACGGTAGAAAGAAATTCGGTACGAGTTCATGGGAAATTTCGGAGCAAACGAAGATTACAGGGGGAACTTCCATTTCCTAAAATCTATAGCAAAAAAAATTTCCATGAAAGTCAGGGAAAAGACAGAGATATGTGGTATCACGTCCACCATTCAAAACTACACTGGAACAAAAAGCCAGAGCTGTGGCTATCAACACAAATAAGAGGCATGAATGTTGAAAAAAAAAGATACTATTTGGTATTAATATGATCAGCTATGGAGAAACTTCTAAGGCGTAAGCATGAGGAATATTCAAAGAATAAGACACTTCAGAACGATAGCATAAGCTCACTATAGCAAAGACAAGTGCCTCGCCACCTAAAAGCAATAACTAATGGGAACATGTGTAAGAAAATATCCCATTCACGGCAGCAACAAAATCCAAGAATTACCTGAAAAGGACCATCACAGAAATCAATGGGGTCTTTGTAGAGGCAACTATAAAAGCTTACTGAGAGATAAAAGTAAAATAAGTCCCAAACAAAGAGTACTGAATCATATTCATTGATGGAACACACATCACTGTAAAGACGTCCATTCTTATTTACACACTCAGTGCCTTACCTGTAGCTGCCCAGATGACAATCGAGCTTGGGCTGCTGTCTTCTGCTCCCAGAATCAGTCTGGAAAACCATAGAATGAATTAAAAAAACATCAACAATGAAATCTCAACAACAAAACATAGGTCAGCAAGGAGAGTCTCCCTCGGGGAGACTGAGGGCCGTGTGGAATTCCTACTTGCCCTTGGGGTGAAGGAGTTCCAGGGCTAAGAGATACTGGGGATAGTTTGTGGCTAGGAATAGAAGGCAGTGGACAGGAAAAGGAAGAGCCAAGTTTTTAAACTTCTGCTTCTGCTTCACTGCAGAAATCTGAGGCTGTACCTAACATCACAGATGCCAGTAGGCCCAGGGTAATGTCAAGGACAGCGAGAAAGACTGCTTGACTATGACTCGAGTCTGCTAATAACCACCTAAAAACAGTCTAATGAGAAAGGGCTGGTCTTTCTTTTAAAAAAATAATATTATAGCGGCAGAATTAAAGGATGAACTTAAAAAGGAATAGTATCACAATGAATCACCCATAGTAAGAGTAGATATTCTTTCATGAAACACACACACACACACACACACACTTTGCATATACAACTGGTAGAGACGTATAATGTACAATCTATTTGTCACTATGGATGGGGGTTATAGAAAAGAAAATCACTGCACAGTTAGATAAGCTCAAAAAAGGTATGATGTCCCCAAATCAAGCTCTTTAGCCTCTTCCATGTAGAGAATATATTTGTTGGAGAATAAAGACTTTCCAAAGTCTAAGTCTGCCTGGTGAAGAGACCCTATGGGAAGCGGGGCTTCTTCTCTGTCATGGGTGCTGCTACTCCCCACCCAGCATCTAGCCTGGACCCCAAAAGTATTCTTTGTAAGAGCTGCACTTGAGTAAACGGTTAGAGCCGGCAGGGAGGGATAATTGCTCACTTAGTTAGTACTTAACTGAGAAGAGCCAGGATGCAAGACGAGGAGCCCCGCAAGGAGAGGACTGAGCGGTCCACTCATTCCAGAACACAGAGGATGCCACAGAATTCTGCTTCACTGTTGACGTCACTCCCAGGAGTCTCCAGGCAGCAGTCTCAGGCTGAGCAGCGACCCCTTGTTTCCGGCTTAGAGGTCTCAGGAAGAATCTCACCCTCACCCCCACCCCCACCCCCACCCCACCCCCACCCCCACCCCCACCCCCACTCCCACCCCACACCCCCACCCAACCCTCCCCCACTCCTCCCCTCCCCCCACTCCTCCCAGCCCTCCCCCACTCCTCCCCCACTCCCCCCACCCCTCCCCCACCCCCCACCCCTCCCCCACCCCCCACCCCTCCCCCACCCCCCAAACCCCACCCCCCAAACCCCACCCCCCACCCCCCCACCCCCCCACTCCCCTCACCCCCCCGCACTCCCCCGACCTCCCCACCCTCCACCCCACTCAGTGCCCTTACTCTGAATCCTGGGAAGGCCAGGCAGGGTCCCCGGATGTTCTGTTTCCTGACTTCGATCGCCCTGAGCCTGATGGGCGGGGCTTCAGATCAGTGGGGGAGGAGACCGAGGCCTGGCCAATCATCACCGCCAGGACTCAGAGGGGGGCGTGGAGGCCTTGCTCGCTGGAGAGAAAAGGACTCCACCTTCACCCAACCCCTGCAGTCAGCCCTGGGAGGCCCCGGGCAGAGTTGGTGGGTTTGCGGTGTCCAACTTTTCGTCGCGTCTGCGGAGGCTGAGGGACGTGCGGCTTTCGCTGAGGAGTGTGGAGACAGTTCGCAAAAGCAAGAAATTCTAGGCTGTGCCAGGCATCCAGGTGAGGACCCTGAGGAAGAACAGGGAGGTCTCCCGCCGCAGAGAGTGGGGGCCAAACTAGGTCCTGGATGTGGTGTTTCGAGACTTCGGTCTAGGAAGTCTGAGGGTCCTGAGGCTTTCTCTGAGCGGTCGGAGTCACGCCAGCAGAGGGATGAGTCCCAGGCTTTCCCTAGTCCTGCCTAATGGAGGAGACCTCTCACCTGAAGAGGAGGGGATGGGGGTGGGGTGGCAAGACCTGCCACACACTTGCAGTTAGCTGTGAGAGACTACTGGCAGGGTTCCCGAATATGGTGTGTCCCGCCTTCCACTTTGGCAATATGAGGCACCTGAGGCTCTGTCAGTTAGGGCTGGACGCGTGTCAGAAGAGGGGAGTGTCCCCGGCTCTGCTAGGCATCTCTGAGAAAGCACTGAGGGGAGCCCTCGCCATGGAGAGGGTTCCCTTACCCCGCCCCCTGCTTGTCGAGGCCCAGCCACCTCCCCCACCCCTACCCTACCCCTATTGTCAGGCTTGGGAAACCCCATGCTGGACTCCGGACTTCCATTTTGGGAGTCTGGGGAACATGCAGCTTTTTCTGAGGGCTGCAAACTCTGGTCGGTAGAGGGTGAGCACCCCGAGGGGGGAGTAAGAGGTCCTCCCCCTCCAGATCTAGGGAACCCCACGGCAGTCTACCCCCCGCATCAGCCCTGAAAACACACGGGGCAGGCCTGTGGAACACAAGGGCCCACCTTTATCCCTCTGACTTATTTTTCTGACATGTGACGGAGATGGGACCATCCTCGTGGCAGCAGAAGAGATGGCATGCAGACCCTGTCAGGAATAAATATGAATACTTTGAGGATAGATGATGGGACCTTCTGCTATAGACAGTGGGACCCCACAAAACCCCCACCCCGCCCCCAGTCAACCATGGGAGGACTCAGGCATGGGGGTCGCAAGTAGTGCTCCCTCACTTCCTCTAGGAAGTGGTGGGATTTGCCCCATGGAAGTGAGGCTTCATCTGAGGAGGCACCATGAATACACTGAAGAAAGACAGAAGATACCTCCCACTGCAGAACAGATGGGATTCAGCTCCTGCTGTCAGCCCTAAGAGACCCTGGGCAGGAGTGGCAGGATATGGCCTCTCTTTACTTTCATCTGGAGGGTCTCGAGGGAGAGAGAACCTAGGTCTGAAGGAGCAAGGGCAGCATAGCAGAGGGAGGAGTCTCACGCCCTATTGGGGGGTCAGTTTAAGGACTGAGAGCACACCCTACTGCAGAACAGATGGGACCCAGGGGTTCTCTGCCCTTGCCGTCAACACGGGAGTAGCAGGGGCACGGTTACTGGATGTGGACCCCCACATTATTTTGGGGGTGGGGGTGGTCTCAAGGAGATGAAGAATTTGGTCTGGTGGGTGTGGCCTGAGTTCAGCAGTGGGAGGCATAGCACACCCTGCCAGGAGTCAAGCTGAGGTCTTTGAGGGAGCATGTAGATAATCTCTCACCCCATAGGGTCTCACAGAAACTTGCCCCTGCTGTCGGGCCTGGGAGGCCACACAGCAGAGTTGTCAAACGTGGCATTTTCTGACTTCCACTTTGGGAGTCTGAGGGAGCTGAGGCTTTTTTTGAGGGTTGTGACCTGAGGTCATTAAAAGGGTGCAGTCCCAGGCCCTGCCAGCCATCCAGCAGGGGACTGTGAGGGCGGCTCGAGAAGCCCTCCCAACCTGGGTAGATGTGGCCTGGGCCTGCCCTGAAAATGCCTCAGTCCTAGTGAGTGTGTCTCAGCCCTGCCCAGCCTCTCTGGTCAATCCCAAGAGCCTACGGCAATGTTGGTCGGATGTGGCGTTTCTTTACTTTTCTCTGGGGGAGTGTCTCAGAGAGGTAAGGGCCTTGGTCTAAAGACCGACGGTCTGCGGCGGGGGTGGGGGGGCACATCAGTTCAGAAGAGGGAGGAATCCCAGGTCCTGTCAGGCATTGAGGTAAGGGCCCTTGGTGAGGCTTGAAGGCACCCCTCCCCCAAAAGAAGGACCCCACAGAATCTCAGTCCTGGGAGGATCTGAGCAGTGTTGGCCAGATGGGAGGAACTCTCACTTTTTCCAGGAGCTCTACCAGGAGTCAAGGTGATGGAGTGCTTTAGGGAGGTGAGGTCTTGGTTGGAGGGGGAGCTTTAGGTCAGCAGAGGGTAGGCTAGGCCTTGCCAGGAGTACAGATGAATAAATACCTGGAGGGAGGATTGTGTGTATTCCCCATGCCAGTACAGACACCAGACGGGTGTCTGGATTGGCTGACTTTTCACTTTTGTCTGGAGTGTCCCAGGGAGGTGAAGGCCTTGGTCTGAGCTGGTGACAGCAGCAGAGGGAAGAGTCCCAGGACGTGTGAGGAGTCAAGGTAAGATAAGGACCTTGAAGGAGTACTAAGGGTACCCCCAACCCAGACAGAAGGAGCCTTATAGAAACTCCACCCTATCCCCAACGTCCTCCCTGGGAGGGTCTCAGCGAGAATGCCCAAATGTGCTGTGCCGTCACTGCCTTCGTGGGGTGGGTGGAGGTGAGGCCTTGTTCTGAGGGGCTGATTTCTGGTCACCAGAGGAGGTGAGCCCAGGCCCTGCAAGGACAAACAGGGACACCTTGAGGGAGGACAGAGGGAACCCCCATCCCGGCACAGATGGGGTCTGGCCACTGCTATCAGCCCTGGGAGACCCTGTGCAGGGGTGGCCGGATGTGATGTCTCTTTAATTTTGTCTCGACAGTCTCAGGGAGGTGAGAGCCTTGGTCTGAGTGCGAAGGCAGGTCAGCTGAGGGAGCCTCACATCAGGTCTGAAGAGAGAGGAGTCCCGAATTCTACCAGAAGTCAAAGAAAGGACCCTTGGTGAGGACCAAAGGTACTTCCCACCCCAGAAAGAGGAGACTACACAGAGCTTGTCTGTCTTCTGTTCTCAGCCCTGGGAGGACACAGGCAGGGTTGGCAGGATATGGTATGCCCTGATTTTCTCCAAGGGTGCGGGAGGTGTCTTGGCCGGGTGAAGTTATGTTCTGAGGGGGCTATGTCCAGTCAACAGGGAGTGGCCTAGGCCCTGCCAGGAGAAAGTTGAATATCATGAGGGAGGATTGAGGCTAGCCTCACCATAGAACAGATGGGGTCCAGCCCTTGCTGTCAGCACTGGAAGACCACAGCAGGGGTGGCAAGACGTGGTGCCTCGTCAGTTTTGTCCACGGGTTCTCAGGGAGCTCATGGCCTCGTTCCGGGGAGGTGGCAGTCTGAGGGGGAGCCACATCAGGTGAGCAGAGGGAGGAGCCCCAGACTCTGCCAGGGTCTAAGATCAGGGCCCTGAGTGAGGACTGAGGGCGCAGCCTCATCCTAGCACTGAGGGCATACCCAGCCCTACCCTGCCCCTGCTGTCGGCTTTGGGAGGCCCTGAGGCACAATGGCTGGATGTGACGCACCCTCACTTCCTTCTTGGTGGTCTCGGGGAGGTGAAGGCCTGTTCTAAAGGGGCCAGACTGAGGACAGCAGAGGGAGAGGTCACAGGCCCTACCAGGCATCAGTGTGAGGGATGAGGTTAACCGTCAGGTAGGAGAGAGGGATCCACCCAGACTTCAGCCAGCCTTTGGTGTCATGTGGGAGGGGGTGGGAGGGGGTGGGAGGGAGGCGGTGGGGGGCCTCATTAGGGGAAAGGTGAGTGCCTTAGTGAGCATGGAAGGGATCATCCACTCTAGAACAGTTGGGACCTCACCGAGCTTGTCAGGGACTCCAGGAGCAGTGAGGAAAGGGCCTTGGTGTGAGGTCCATGTCCTCAGGTCAGCAGAGCAGAGGAGGCCCAGACAGAGCTAGGAGCGAGCCAATGTGAGCTTCACACCCCGAATGTCTACCAAGGACCCTACCCATGCCAGAACAGAAGGGACCCCATAGCCCTCGACCCCACCTGCTCACAGTCAGACCTGGAAGCCTTGAGCTGCGCTAGCCGGCTGCGCCCTGAAGAGCTTTCTCACATCCTTCTGCAGGTTCCTAGGAGAGAAAACGACCGGGAAGACAGGAGCCCTGTGAGACCCTAGAGCAGCCCGTAAAGCGGAGACCTGTAAGTCGGCCTCTGTCAGAGCTGCCAAGGGTATGTTTCTCTGCTGAGGCCGTTGACCCTCTTCCTCTCTCCCTCAGGCCCGTGGGATCCCATCTCCTGCTCACACTTCTGCCTGCTGCCACTAACAGGAGTCATCATGCCTCACTTTGCAAAGCGTCCACGCCTCACATTTGAGCCAAACTTTCAGACCCAAAGTGAGATACAGGGCCTGGTGGTAGCGGAGGTGCCCGTAGATGAGGAGGAGGAGGAGGAGACTGCTTCCGTTTCCTCTTGCTCTTTCACCTTCTCCTATCCCTCCACCTCGTCTTCCCCTCCTTCCTCTCCTGTGATCCCAGACATTGAAGAGGAGGAGGAAGAGCACGAGAAGGAAGAGAAGGAGGTGGAGGAGGAAGGGGAGGAAGAAGAGGAGAAGGAGGAGGAGGAAGAGGAGGAGGAGAAGGAAGAGAAGGAGGTGGAGGAGGAAGAGGAGGAGGAAGAGGAGGAGGAGGAAGAGGAGGAGGTGGAGGAAGAGGAGGAGGAGGAGGAGGAGGAGGAGGAGGAAGAGGAGGAGGAGAAAGAGGAGCAGCAGCAGCAGTCTGCTGCCAAGTCATTAAGTCCTCCTCGTTGTCCTCAGAGTTCTGGCTCCTTCTTTCCCTCCTCCTCCACATCATGGAGCTCTTCAGATGGAGACTCCAGCAGCCAAGATGAGGATACAAGCTCTCTGCAGATCTCAGTAGACACTGAATCCCTGCATAAGGATTCACTAGATGAGAAGGTGACTGATTTGGTGCATTTCATGATCCTCAGGTATCGACTGAGGAAGCCAGTTACAGAGGCAGAGATGCAGAAGCTTGTTATCAAAGGGGGTGAGAGTGACTACCCTGTGATCTTTAAGAAAGCTTGTAGGTGCCTGGAGGTGATCTCCGGCATTGATGTGAAGGAAGTGGACCCCACCACTCATTCCTATGTCCTTATCAACTCACTGGATCTCACCTATGATGATATGTTTGGTGACGAGCGGAACATGCCTAAAAATGGCCTCCTGATAATCATCCTGGGTGCGATCTTTATGGTGGGCAACTGCGCCCCTGAGAAGGACATCTGGGATTTCCTGAATATGATGGGAATATATGCTGGGAGGGAGCACTTCATTTACGGGGAGCCCAGGAAGCTCATCACCAGAGTTTGGGTGCAGGAGAATTACCTAGAGTACCAGCAAGTGCCTGGTAGTGATCCACCACGCTACCAATTCCTGTGGGGTCCCAGGGCCCATGCTGAAACTAGCAAGTTGAAAGTTCTGGAATTTTTGGCCAAGATCAAAGGGACTGACCCCATTTCCCTCTCCTGCTGGTATGAGGAAGCTTTAAGAGATGAGGAAGAGAGAGCCCGGGGCAGAGATTGCCCCACAGATCGCGCTGCTTCCATGTTCGTTGCACAGCGTCATTCGGCCCCCTCTCCTTCCCCAACTGAAGAATGAGCCCGCATCTTCACTCTGTGTTTGAGGGTCAGGGTCAGGGGAGAACACAGTGTACAACAACTTTCTTTTCCTGTTCTGTCTGGGTGACTTGGAGGTTTATCTTTTTTTTTTCTTTCTCCTTTTGGTATTATTCAAACGCTCCTGTTTCATTAGCTTTAGAATCCAAGTGGGTAAATGCCGTTGGTCAAACGTGCATTGCTGTTTAACAGGTTTGAGGATGAGTTTTGATATTTTGCAAAGCAAATTGGGGAACACTCCATCTTCCTTTGTGATCTGGAACAAGAGAACGTGACACTGGAATAGGAATTTCCTTGGAAATGTGAAAGAATTCCACAGAAAGAAAAAAATGTAGCGGGTGGTTAATTTTTTGATTCCCTTAAGCATTTTAGTTCACTGTAAAGTTAAAAGATGTACATACCTGGATTTGCTTGGCTTACTCAAGAAAGTAGGAGTAATCTTCGTAAATGTTAATAAATGAATTTCATAAATGCTCACCGACTCACTTATTTGGCAAACATTAATTATATATGTTCTCTTTGGAAAGCACTGTGTTAATAGGGGACGCAGTAGGATAAGCAAGCACACCACCAGCCAAAGAATGGTAGAGGCCAGGAGTAGCAAGTATGTCAGGAAGATGGTGAGATGTCCTCCAATGCCTGAAGAACAAGTGAAAACGAGGAGTGAGGAATGAGACTCCAGATGTGAGCAAACAAGTAAAACTGCCCCAAGCCAAGGCAGTCTGGGGCTTTGGGAGACTGCAATTCCTTCACTGGGAGTTAATTATAAGTTAAGCTGTGGGTGGTCGGATTCTCAGACAGGTGTGTTTTAGAAGTGAGAGAAAAGCCTGGAATGGAAAACTGCTTTGTAGTTACTTTTGGACTGCGAGTAAACCAGAGAGAAATCTCCACCTGGGGCAGGTATGGAGGGCGTCCTGAACTCTTGTCCCAGTGCAGTTAATGCAGTGTGTGAACTCGGTGTTCTACACACATCATCTGCAATGATTTCTTGAGGATAAGGTGATACTCCCTTGAGGTGATACCCAGAATCCACTAGACTGGCACCCTTTTTCCTGGCCTGAGAGAGCCCGAGCCCACTCCGGGAAACTGACAGTGACGGTAGCTTGTCTTGAGTGTAATTAGGCCACCTCTAAGCAAGGTCTAGATTTGGGTGGCAGTGGAATGAATGAAAATAGCGTTCTGGATGGCTGCGTAGCTGGGAGGGAAGGAAGGAGTTGGTCTTTGACTTAAATTCTAGGAACTCTTGAGTTATAGCAGCTGGGGAAGACTAACCCATACCCAAATAATATATTCTCTAAGGCGGGGGTCCCCAGCCCCTGGGCCGTGGCCTGTTAGGAACGGCTGCATGGCGGGACGTGAGTGGCAGGCGAGAGGGCCAAGCTACATCAGTATTTGCAGCCGCTTCCCAGCGCTAGCATCACCACCTCAGCTGTACTTCATCAGGCATTAGATTCTCATAGGAGCACTGGTCCCTGGGTGCCACAAATGTTGGGGACCGCTGCTCTAAGAGGAAAACTTTTTAACGAGTTTGATTTGCGAAGCTGCATTTTTGCCTGATTTGCTATTGTCTCCTATTGAGCTGCATGTTAGCTGAGAATGTCCTGGAAAAACAAAACAAAACAAAACAAAATCCCAGAGCAGAGGGCAGTAGGGTCTGGGGACAAAATACTGTGAGAAATTTCTGCCATTCATTAAAGATTCGGTCAACGTCAAGCACTGTGCCAGATGCCTTTCTTACTTTACATACATCCCGGCAGTCCTTCCTACAAGACAAGGCTTATCAAACTTATTTAACAGGCGATGAATCTAAGGCTCACAGCACTTGGTAATTTCCCCAAGATTTTACTGTTACTAAGTGACAGGGGCTGGGACAGGAACCTTGGTCTGAATTCACCTAGGGCCTGCATTGTTCCAACGCCTAGCCTGAGCCGGGTCTTCTGTCTCTTACTCCATTTCTCTTCTCAGGACTCCATAATATCCCTCGGGGGACAAAAAGAAGGGCCATGGGACATAATTTGGGACTGGTCTGAGCTTTATTTAGGGTCCTGCAGCTCTGAGCCCCAGGATACCTTAACGGTTGACTCTGCCCAGGTGCTGCCGTTTGCATCCAGTCCTAGCAATTTCCTGCTTTACCGGCCCCACTCCCTGATCTTCCCCAGTGTGGCCTTGTTTTGTACCGATCTCAGCCTATCAATGACCTGTGTTGTGGCTGGACCGGCCCTTGTGGTGATTATTACGTTTGCAAGACACCCTTCAGCTATAACCATCAGGAAACTTTGAAAAGACACTGGCTTATTACTTACAAGACCTACAAGTTACACAGCACACCTGGGGCCACACAGCAGGGCGAGGGAAGGGGAGAGGGAGAGCATGAGAAAGGTGGGGGTGGGAGGGAGGGACAGAGTGCGCAAATACCTGGGGTTCTGCTTTTAATGGGGTTGAAGGTTGAGGGCCTAGGGTTTCACGGGCTCACTGTTGAAGAATATATATAAAACATAAGAGTGGGAATTTTAAGCACAGGAACAGAAAATAAAACCAAGTAGCCCAAATGGTCAGTTACTGAAATCAACCAAGATTTCTAAAACGAGGGAGCCTCTGTGGTGGTGGCGGCTTGGCTGT
>JAQQSQ010002330.1:0-11022 GCA_028627145.1 Eidolon dupreanum | reverse complement strand
TGGGGGATCAGCAGGCAGGACGGGGACTCCAGGAGACCCGGGACCTTGGACACGAACGCGTTCCGCGCGTGAGTTACGCGCAGGACGGGGCGGTGGCGCAGGCTGCAAAGAACGCGCAGGGCGAGGCGGGGGAGCCCGCGTCCAGTCGCTGTCGTTAACGGGTCAGCAGCCCCGCCTGCCACCCCTCCGTCTCCTTCCGCGGAGTTCTCCCGTCCTTGTTGAAATTGCGACTTCATATTCTTTGGCCTTTGGTCATGCTGCATCCCCCGCCCCTACGGAAAAGCAGAGGCTGCTTGGAAGATTGAAAGACGGAGATGGGTAAAGATCGGTATTTTTGCTCTGAGCTTTGACAGACTGAGACTACTTTGTGTCTCTATGTTGTGTTGCCTGGTTATTTGCTGGTTTGCGTGGGAGATCAAGGGGTCAGGGGCTAGGTTTCATCGTTTGCTTTTTCAGTGGGTAGTTAACCCTCTTTAGGCCCAAGCCATGAGCCTGGAACACCTGTGATACGTTCTCTTATCACCAGGGGCTGCAAGCTGATGGTTTTTTTCTCCCTGCCTCTTTCCTGCTTCCGCACGTGGCTCCCACCTTCGACTGATGCTCATCTTTTAAACCCTCCAGTCCCGGACGTTTAATAACTGACCTCTATTGAAGACAAGCCACACAGTTCCAATTTGAAGCAAATGCCCCAAGCCGGCCACGGTGACTGCACAGAGCTAAACACTGTAGAATTATTTTCCTCATCACTGAATTCCTTTTAAAGTTGTCCCTTCAGAACAAAGGAAGAAAGAGAAGCATTTGGTTATCAAAGGAAGCCAGTCCCCAAATTTACTTTCTTTCAGCTGTCATGCAAATTTCGAGCCCGAAGCCTAGCTGGATGGCTTTGAAGATAAAGATCAGAGTGCAGTTCTGGAGAGGATTCAATAGGGTTTCTGATGATCCTGTGATTTACTTGGGGAAGGAAGAAAAGAGGCGAGAACAATAGCGAGAACTCAGCTCTGAAGGTGTAAAAGCCCAGCGTCTCCTTCTGGTCCTTGTGTCTTTTAACAGTGGAGGGTCAGACAGGGCCAGACCTGGATCCCACCAGGTGCATTCCATGAGATGCCGATTCAGGTTTTTTTTTTTTGGGGGGGGGGGAAGTTTTGTCCTTAAATGAATTTTTGGTAAATGTCGGGTTAATGAATTGCTTCCCTTTGCGGATTTTTTGGCGTCTTGTATTTAGTAACTGTAATGTGGGTTATAGGGTGCGGTTTCTGTTGCACCCTGACTTAAGCCAGTTGGGTTGATGGTGATGGCTTCGAACCAGTAGATTCAAAGGCAGGTGAGGGCAGGTCTCCTCGCTCTCAAATCTCTCAAACGGGCTACGGGATGGTTGTTTGCAATTCACTTGCACCAAATTTCCAGATACCTGTCGACAATTATTAGCCAGCGGGTAAAAAAACGGAGATGGGGCTGGGGTGTCAAGCCCCCACACTTTCGAGTGATCTGACTGTGCCATACAGTAAAGATTTTCTTGAGGCCAATGGGACAATGGCAGCAAGATTGAGCTCAGGTTCTGGTGGGGGGTGGGGAATCTCACAGGATCAGATGAAAAGAGGACAGATGGCCAGTCAGGAGCCGTGAGCCGGGGGACACCATTTTGTTGAGGGGACGTCCTTGGACCTGCAGGAGTCTCACGGCCTGATCCTGAAAGGCATGGTAACGGCTCCAGCGTTTCTACTTATTTCACGTATTCTTGGACACCCCTTTATTCGTCAAGAAAAATCACTCCTAACATCCATTATGTTATTTAACAAAGCTTCTAGTGTTGACCAGATGTATCCACAGGGGAAGCCACTTCTGGAGTGAAGGGGTTAGACTGAGTTTCTTTCTTTTCTTTCTTTCTTTCTTTCTTTCTTTCTTTCTTTCTTTCTTTCTTTCTTTCTTTCTTTCTTTCTTTCTTTCTTTCTTTCTTTCTTTCTTTTTCTTTCTTTCTTTTCTTCTTTCCCTCCCTCCCTTCTTCTTTCTTCAGATGACAACTCACAGTTTCTAACATGTAGATTTGCAATTAGAGTATTGCAAGTATTAAAAGTGTTGATTGAAATGAACATACTCATCTATTACACTCTTGGCTGTCTTTCCTACTTTAAAGTAAATTATAGATCATATAGTAGTTTCCGAAATTGAGGGGAGCTCTTTTCTCTGGAACATCTTTCAGGATTGGGGTTCCAAGGACCTCCCTGTAGGAACTGATGGGCGGGTTTTGATCTGGGGGTACTCTCTGGGTGGTTGTGCAGTCACGTTTTTCTGCACAAATCATTTCACCTCTCCGTGCTCTGATTCTTGAAGTAAGGATAACAAAAATACGTTTGTTTTTTTTTTTTAAAGAAGTTGAAAATGCTTTGCAGACTGCTAGCAAAGAGAGTAAAAACTGGAAAAGTTCCAGGGAGTGCTGGAATGTCAAGTTGACGCAACATACTTATCCACGTAATAATAACAGCAACTATTCTCTTATTCATTTGATTAGGACCAAATGAAGTCACAGGGATGAAAACCCTTTAGAAAATGTAAAAATTATTCCAATGCGAGGTGCTTTTAGAGTTCTTTCGAAATTGAGTGCCTCTCCCGCAAGATGGAATAAAGACTCAAATGAAAGTGTGTATAAAATGAAAGATACTTCTGACGTAATAAATATATATACAACTGCCACCTTGTGGGAGAAAACGAGACAAAGGGAATTAATGCTGAATGAGGAATTACGATGTTCCAGAGTTTTTAAATTTAGTACCTTGTTTAAATTTAGTACCTTACCTACACAGGAATGGATATTACCTTTATTTTAGGAAGAGAAAACTGAGATGTGGAGGGAGGAAAAAAATTACTCAAATTCTTACAGCTAAGAAGTAGGAATGGCGTAGAACTGAGCCCACCAGATCCCCTAGATGGGCTCTGCTCCCACTCCCCTGAGTGGTCACACTGCTGTCCGTCGTTGGCCTTGACGTTCCTGGCTGTACAGCGGGACAGTGTTGGCTGCTTGTCCAGGGCGTGCCCACGAGAATAACAGGTGGGTTTTCCATGACACCACCTCTGTCCATCTATTGTTGAGGCAAAGCATGAAGAACGGATTGAGTCCCTCAGCAGTCAGAGGAGGCAGCATCCGTTTTTTTTATTTCCCTAAGAAAATTAATTATGTTCATATTGAAACTGGGGTCAATTTCAAACGCCTCTGCGCACCCAAAGGTGACATCGGTAAGGGGGGGGTTGGGTCGAGTTTGGGGGGCGGCAGAGACCAAGGCGGCTGGGAGCCTCTGTCCAGCAGGGCAGCTGGTGCCATGTAGACACACGACACCCAGCGTTACTGAACCTTCAGGTGATTTCGTTGTGTGTTTGGTCAATAGAAAGCTGGGGCCCTTGATCTGTGAAGTTTCTTAATTTTTAAATATCGGAAATTAATTTAAACAAATAAAAAAAAAGAATCTGTTAGTTGCTACCTTGCAGATCAAAGGACAGGAAAAAAAAGGTCTGGAGGCTAAAAGAAGCAGTAGGCCTTCCATTTAAACCCCCAAATTAAGTTGGGTCGCCATCGGTACTAGCTATTGTTATTAGCTCTTCGCTAGTGCCAACGTTTTACAGGTAGGGAGGAGGCAGCGGCCCCCGGTGGCGTGGGTCGCGGTAGGCAAGGGGACCTCTCCGGCATTAGCTTTGCCCTTCTAGCCATTTAACGTGTGCCGCTTTGTCTCCCTTGAGCCGCTCTGAGGCTTTAAAGCTCTGATTCCTTGATTCACTTTCTTTAGCGATGACGGTGCAGGAAGTTTCATCCCAGACGCGACAGTGCAGTCAATGCCATCGTCCAGCTGTTATTAATGAGCTGATAGATGCGAAGGAACTTGACCGCAGTTATGTGCAAAGAATGGAAATGCTGTGACCTTGGTCTTTGCATGAAGATCCCTTAAGCTCGTTCTTAAAAATACTATTTTTTTGGGGGGGGGGAGGGGTTGTTATTTATCAGCCTTCTTCCAGAAAACTAACTGATAAAATTTTGCTTTTGTGCTTGGTACCATTTAGTATGTAACATCTAACATCCGTCAAAATATGTGAGGTGTATTTCCTCAAGTGGCAGTAGCAGATTGGATCTAACATTTAAGCAGTGACAAATAGTCATCGGAGCCAAAAGACTCAGAGAAAACTTAAAAGGAAATAGAAAATAAAGACTTTGCTCAGAAAGGGGGGGGGGGTCATGCGCCTGAAGGTTAAAACCACGGGCCACGGGATCAGACAGTTTGCATTATTTTCACTCACGACACTTCTGACACTACGTGGGTGGATTCTTCCTACACCGATGAGCAGTTTGGACACTGTCTGGCCGTCTCACAATTCAATGCAATTCCCAGGTTAACTACCCCGAGATGGGGCAGCCTGCAGGTTAAGGGCTCAGGCCCTCAGACTGTCCCCGCTTCGGGTTGCCACCTGCATGTCTGACCAGCTGGCTCTGAATCGGGGTTCCCTTGACCCCCTCCTCAGTTCAGTAATTTGTTAGAATGGCTCAGAGAACCCAGGCAGTCACTTTACCTACTGTCACCAGGTTATTATAAAGGATGCAACTCAGGGACAGCCTAGCAGAAGAGGTGCCCAGGGCAAGCGACGAGGGAAGGGGCACAGAGCTTCCAGGCCTCTCTGGGCACGTCCCCTGCCAGCACCTCAACATGTCCCCTGGTCCCTCTCCAATGCTGCCACTTAGGTTTTTTATGGAGGTTTCATCACATAGGCATGATCGATTAAATGATTGGAACCCGGGCAGACACCAAATAGATATTTCTTATTATATCACAGACGCCTCGGGGATGGCCTCTCACCTTCTGCCCTTCATTAGCTGCGTGAACTTGGACAAGGACCGTTCAGAGTCCGGGCCTCAGTTTCCTCACCTCTAAAATTGTGGAAACGCTTCCGAACTCAGAGCGTGGCTGCGATTGTGCAGTGAAATAAAAGGCCCTAGGCCAGGCCATCGCACGAGGAGGTCTCAGGAACGTGTATCATCAGTTCGGAGGTGGTTTGGACCGGTTCTGACGGTCAGCTGATGGAGATGTCTGGGTTCGGGCTTCTCAGTGGTTATGATGAGTGTGCCTACCGTATATGATTTAAATGCTGGGAAATTCCAAATCCGGAAGAATAGAACACTGGCCTTTTATTAGCCATCATAATACCCTTTTCGTAAGGAGTCAGCTGCATGGAGTTCTAGTCAATATGATGTCCAGACTTCTAATTTCTACGGTTTGATGAATTTCGACTACTGTACACTGTCACACAACCACCAACGCGATCAAGATTTAGAACAGTTTATCACCCCCGAATGCCCCTCCTGCCCTTGAAATCCACACCCCCCCCCCTTTAGCCCTGGGAAAGCACTTATCTGCTTTCTTGCCCTAGAGTTTTGTCTTTTTAAGAATTTCATTATGAAATTTTTGTTTTAGAGGTGTGTCCTGGATCATAATAGAAACTACATTTTTGACTGCGTGCCGGAATCAGCAAAACCAAAAACAAACAGAACAAAAACAAAAACTACTCCAAGAGTCTTAAAAATGTCACTGATAGGCGAAAATAACTCCTGTGTCACCTAGTACCTGAGCCAGTCTTTCAGCTGGAGGGCTAGAGGTCGGAGCGATGAGAGTTAACATGTTATTTTGTGTCCAGCCTCGTGCCAGGCCTGGAGTATGCCCGCTGTCACATTCAATGCCACCACGAGCCTGTAAGGGGGCATATCTGCCTCTTACAGGTGAGGGCAGAGAAGCTTGGGAAGTCCTCACAGCTAGCCGGAGGAGAAACCCAAATTCACACCGTGGGAGATGAACCAGCCTGGATGCGCAACTGGACATTGATCGGACCATCGAAGGAAAAGAATAGGAATAAAAATATAACTTTAAAAGGCCCACTTCTGGCTCTCGCTAGGTTCTCCAGCTGCGAGTGGACAGATACAAAATACCAAATGCCAGGCCCAGGCAGGATGCTGTGAGTCTGAGCCCAGAAACAGGTGTGCCTTCTGCCCACAGAGGGGATGTGAAGGCGTCCAAAGCAAGGTGGCTGAGAGCGTGGCTGTGGCGTCATGCCCAGATGCTAGACCCCGCCCTGCCCCTTACGGGCTCCTTGGCCCCTCACGGGGTGCCCTTACCCTCTCTGAGGTTCAGGTTCTTACTTTGTAAAATGATGGTCATGATTCCCACAACATGAGATTTTGTGAGGATTCAAATAAGGCAGGATTTATCAGCTTCGGCACCATGGACGTTTGGGGCTGGATTGTCCGCTGCATTGTAGGATGGTTAGCAGAACCCCTGGCCTCTGCCCAATCAAAGCCAGTAGCACCCCCCGCCCCAACCAAAACTGTCTTCGGTCATTGCCTAATGTTCCCTGGGGGGCAACGTGTCTCTAGTGGAGACCCACTAAAATAAAGCATGGATCAAATGTCCCCGCCCACAAACCCTTCCTGCTTCCCCAGTTATGAAATGAAAGCCCTCATGTGACAAATTGAACACCCGCCAGGCCTGCAAATGGACCTCACTCAGCTCATGCGAGCCACTGTCCTCAGAGGGAGCTCCAGTGAGTCGTGGACGAGAGCCTGGGTTTCAGAGCTAGGCTGCTGGGCTTCAGGCCTGACCTGGCTTTTTCTAACCAGGTATCCTTAGGCCATTGATATAAACAGTTTGCGCCTCTTTTCTCATTTGTAAACTGGGTTTAACCATAGCCCCTTCCTCTTAGCGTTCTTGTGAAGGTGACATAATCTAATCCTCATAAAGTGCTTAAGAGTGAGCCTGGTCACGCAGTAAATGTTAATTTCGGTTAATGATGGTCTTGTTTCAAATTGGTTCTCAGCCAGGGCTGTATGGGAGCTGTCTCTACCATGATGACCTTGGCCTGGCTTGCCCTGGATTTTCCTGGTGTTAACACAGCAAGTCCCACGTCCGGGGGGGACCTCTGAGTCCCTGGCAAGCCCGGGCATCTGGTCACCCTACTCACACCGCAGCGGAACGGCTGAATGTTTGGTTGCGTTGTGTCCACAAACGCGGACTGTGTGCTGCGATTACTAGGATCTGTGCTCTGTCGCGAGGTTCAGTGCAGCGCGTGGTCCGTTGGGAGAGACGCAGCCACGGTTCTGGGTTTGGAAGGCCAGGCTAGAGCTCGGCGAAGTGTCGTCTCCTGCCGGGGCGCAATGCACACGGTGACGTTTCCCCTGCGAGAATGACGCTCGCGGTAAGCATTAGCAAGCAGATGAGATGTACGTAGCCAGGCAGCAGGAGATGCAAATGACACAACTATTTTTATTGGCCTAGAAAGACAACTTCGGCGTCTTGTACGAGGAAACGTGTGATTTACGAAAATAAATACGGCCTGCGGAAGTGGTTGCTGCAGATACGTCAGCGAATAGCGGGGCATCGCATCTACTTCTGAGTGTGCACGGGTGCAAACAGGGCACAGAGGCCGAGAATATTGCATCCTGGTGGAAACCTAGGACTGCTCCCGGTTTTCTGCTGGGGGAAAACTGTCCCACACTGAGCGATAGTTTTCAAAAATTAGGTCATGTGTTGGCAGTGGGGAGTCATTTTGTGTTATCAGCATCATGACCATTAAAGCAGACACCATTGATTGCCTATTCAAAACTTCTTACATTTTTTTTTTCCTCTTATGAAACTTTTTCCCTCACACCCCTGCTTTTGTTTGGGAAGCAAGATTCTGCTGTCCCAGCTTCTCCGTGTGGGATGTCGCAGCACCCAGACGTCCCCGCAGAAGGCTTCCTTTCTCCAATCGCACAAAGCTCTGAGAGGTGAAGGCTTTTATCCTTCGCCCTTGGCACTTTCCCTTCATCTCGCCTGGAATGCGGATGTGATGGCTGGAGGTACAGAAGTCATTTTGCTGCCATGAGGCGCAAAGACACTGGGTGAGGAAGTTGGAGAGGAGGCTGGGAGACTGGGTCCTCAGTACTCCCCACGAGTACCAACCCTGGAATGCCTGTGTCTGCACGTATTTCATATGAAAAATTCCTATTTGGGTAAGCCACCATTGATGCTTATATGCAGCCCGGCACCATCCTAACTGAACTAATTGTTAGGCATTTACTTCAATAGAGTTTGGCAAGTTATGAGCGTCGAAACTTTGCAGACACGTGGACTTACTGTAGCGCTTTTTGTGTGTAGTGTTTGCTGCCGATGGAGTTTTTACATGACATCATTACGGCCACATTTTCCTTTAAGGCACAGGGCCTGCAGTGCCTGTGACCCAGGGCACTTGTACGGCCCCATAAAAAGAGTTTGCTTTCTTCTAAAATCCGAAGAAAAATCCAACTGGGATTGTACTGGTCTTTATCCAAACTCGGTTGTGTAGTGTGATTTTTAATAGCTTTTTATGGAGGAAGGGCCATGAAGACAAAAGTGTTTATGGCCCATGAAAGATGTAATGCGGCCCAGGACACCCTCTCATCGCGAAGAGGAATTGGTTTCGTTTCTTCCTGCTCGTTTTTCATTCCAAACTCCTCCTTGCGTGGATGGAGGAACTCGCTCTTCCATGCAGCAGAGGAAGAAGCAAAGGCCTTTGAAAGGGTTCTGCGTCCAACAGAGCTGGGTTTTAATGCAGCGTGACTGAAGCAAGTTTCTTAATTTCTCTCGGTATCGGTTTTATGAAATCGATCGATTGATTTGTGTATTTATTCAAACAATGATTTGAATGTATGTGAGATGGCAAGCACTTATCGGTAGGGGTAAACTTCTGAGGATTACTGAAATTGCTACATAGTAAACCCAGTATCTGGTACTCGATACTGTTTGTAATTCCCTTGTTCTTGGCTCCGAGCTCCAAGACTATGGCAAGGTCCACTGTTACCTTCCTTCTCGCTGTGCAGGACGCTGGGATAACGGAAGTGGCTCCTTCTCAAGTTGGGACCCTTCTACCTTTTGCAAAAGAGCAATGCTTGTCACTTGGATTTGATTAAGGCCCCATGATCCTTTCCACAATCATTCCCATCGTGGCCCAGCTTCTCTAATGATTTTGTTCTAGGTATTTGCGAAGCTCATTCTCTAAGCAAAACAATCAGACAACAGTGAACCATGGGATAATTCCAAGACCCACTTAACCACCTGTCATTGGAAGAAGCTGTGTGAATTTCAGACCAGGTTTTTGTTGTTGTTGTTTTGGGGAACTAACTAACTTCCTTCCTTCCTTCCTTCCTTCCTTCCTTCCTTCCTTCCTTCCTTCCTTCCTTCCTCCCTCCCTCCCTTCCTCCTCTTCCTCGTCCTCCTCCTCCTCGCCTTCCTCCTCCTCCCTCTCTCTTTCTCATTCTCTCTCTTTCTCTCTCTCTCTCTCATCTTATTATAACTGCCTTCCATATTCATCTGTGAAAAAAGCAATTGGTTATTAGAAAAATGTGTATTGCCCCATTATACTACACCATGCTACATCAGAATGCATTAAGATGGTGTAGCACGCTATAAAAGCGCCAAATATAATTTGTATGCAAATATCTTACGGGATTATTTTGAGTTTATATTTTTGATTGCATGCAGAAAAACACACCAAGTGAATTCGAGACAAACACACGCTAGATCCTGCTGTGATAAGAAAGCGTCCTCATGCAAAGTTGCCTCTAGAGAAAAAGAAGGAATTTCCCTTATCTCAACTTATTCGGATTCTACGTCAGAAACAGTACTGCTTCTTTTCTCCAGGAGATGACACTCAAGATTTCATTCCCTCCGCTTTCAAACATGCCCGGTTTCAACCCATTTGCCCCCTGCCTGGTTCTGGAGTTTCAAAGATACACCAGAGACAAGGTGTGCCAGGCTTGTTCCACCCTGGGGCCTGTTGGCTGAAGCCAGTTGGCCCTTTGCTTGCCAAATCTCCTGCCCTCTCCTGTTGTGTGGAGAGGCAGTGGCCTGGGGTACTTCCTCACGGTCCCATCCTGGTGGCCGGAGACCCCTTTCCTTGTTTGAGCCATGGTGACAGAATGTCTACCATATGCCCAGCTGTGCACAGGGCACTCACACTAAGAGCTCTCATAGTTTGATGTTCTGAATATATTCAACACGTTATTTAACTATGAATACAAATAATTCAGGGATGTTAAGACTGCCCAAACCCCACAAATATGCTCCTGGTTACGTCTTCCCTTTTATTTTTTTCTCCGCAAACTCTTTTGCTTAAAGCTGAGTTTTCCCAGGGGAGCAGGGAATGACCGTTTATTGGGTGATCGTGTTCTCTCGGTCGACGGAAATGCAGAGTCACACGTATGTATACATCCATTCACTGATTCACTCCTCAAACGTGACTGACAGCCACGATGTGCTCTAACCATCACGTGAAGTCCTGGAGAATATGAAGAATCATTCGTGGAAGCGATTTTTCTCGAGAGCTTGAGAGGACAGAGATCTAACTAAGTTCAGTGTGGCGAAAGGGCTGTGATGAGAAGCGAGTCCTGGGTGCTTGGAAGCCCAGAAGAGGGAGACCTCAATCCTAACTGGAATGGCTGCAGAGGGCTTCCTGGAGGAGGTGACGCCTGAAGAATGACTAAAGAAGTGTATAGATGCTTGAACAGACATTGCCCACTGAACAGACAGGTATAGTAGAGGGAGGAGCAGCAACCGGGAGGAAGACAGGGGCAGCCTGGAGCATTTTGGAGCCTTGGAGAAAGGTGAGGCCAGGAAAGAGAAGGAAACAGGGGAAAAATAACGGAATGGAAAGGAAAGGGAGGCGATAAGAACAATGCGGGGAGGTAGCTGTTTTGCCGCAGGGCCAGGGGAGCCGGACGTGACAGACCGCTGGCGTCTGGCTCCTGACAGCAGCCTCCCAGGAGTGGCCTGTTTCAGCTCCTCACATAGCCCCTTGTGCCTCATTTCACGTGACTAAATTGAACAGGACTCTGATTTTTTGCTAAAGAGCAGCAGATCCTGTGACGGGGCGTGAAAGAGACAAACTGTATCCCGCGTGGCTCCTTGCGGCCTTCCAATCGCTCCCCCATTGAACGAATGTTTATTGAGCACCTGTTATGGGCTTTGGACATTGGAGACACAG
>JAQQSQ010002329.1:0-11023 GCA_028627145.1 Eidolon dupreanum | reverse complement strand
TCCTGGCTCTTTCAGGAAAAGTAAATAAGGGTTACATATGTTTACACTCTACATTCTTACTAAGTGTCGGGCTATTTAGTTATTTTGAAAAAGCGTTAACAATAAAGGGAAACAAACTTTTTCTGTTGACATCGGTGATGAGGTCAAAAAATTTAAGCTTTGACAAAGTTCACCCACCCCTGGTGTCAACGGCAGGTTCTGTGACAGTCCGCAGTGAAGCATGAGGTCCGCAGTGCTGAGCAGGGGGTGTGTGTCCAGGGGGTGGGCCACGTGCTTGGATGCGGGGGGTGGGGGGGGTGGGGGGTGGAGGGTGGAGAGTTCTGGCTGCAGAGGGGTCTCCGCGCTGAAACCCCACTAGGAGCTCACCTTGCAGCAAAGGGAAGAGCGTTTCATTGAGACAAGATATGTAGTGATAAAAAAAAAAAAAAATCTCTGTTCACTAGTACTGCAAATACCTATTTCTGTTTTCTTCACAGAAGGAAAAACTAGTATAATAAGTCCTACTCATTGGTTAAAGTTATAGATGTTAAAATTTCACTTTTGTTCTGTCTCACTAATACCTTAATGAATATACCAGCTGTAATAATGTAGGCTTGTCTCATTGTTCAATCCTGTTTTTTGTTGTTGTTGTGAAAGCTATCTGTGGAAGAACGTAAAGAGATGACTAGAATGGCTATTAAGACAGTCAAACATTTTATTGAGAAGTCAAGGAAAAGAAATTTGGAAGAAAACGTTCAAGAAGCTAATGGTTCTAAAATGACCTACACAGATACCTTGAATCATCTGGAGAAATCACTTGCTCACCTGGAAACCCTCAACCATAGCTTCATCGTTTCTCTGAAGAATAGTGAGCAGGTAATGAAATGAAAACTTCTTCAGCTCAATCGCTAGATACTATCAGCATATTCTTTCATTTATCCTTTAAAGCTATATTAGTAGTTTTGATAGGGTTTTCAGTATTCCAGATATCCTTGAAAATTGTCCTCAAGTCTTTATCCTTTAACTCCTTCATTATCACTTGCTTGTCAGTTTGGCTTTCACTTTTTTAAAAAGGATTTTGGGCCACTTCATACAATTGATGACCTGAGAGGAAGAAGAGGAGGAGATAGGACAGGAGGGAGGGCTCGGGCCTGAGCTGAACCCACTCAGGGTGGGGGCCCGGGGTGCTGGAGTGGTCACCAAAGCTGAGAAATGGGAAGGACAGTGGTTTGCCAGCTCCACTTCTAGCTGGTCGGTATCGTTCTCTCTAACTGAATGGTAGACTAATTTTTTCCCCCTAATTTTCAGAAAAAAAAAAAATCAGAAATAACCACCTATTTCTGTTTCAGTTATTTTTTTTTAATTGCATGTAAAATTCATTGCATGAATTTTTTTGCTAGTGAAACTGACCCTTGTTAAGGATTTCTAGTTGAGACCCTCACGCTGCCTCAGAAAGTACCCACGTGCGGTCGGAAGACCCAGCCGCTCTGGAGTGTGAGGACCAGTGTGCGGGGCTGGGGACGAAGCCTCTGTGGCCTCTAGAGCTCTCGTTCTGCATTGTTACAAAGAACACAGTTGTGGGATTTTTAAATATCCTTTCCCATAACCGAAGAAGTTGACAAATCAATAAGTAAATGATTTTCCTATAGGTGAAAAAAACATTTAGATATATAAATAATATTCATTTACCTCTTTAATGCTATGGTAAATGAACTCATGAGTGACCATTAACCTCATCTTTTATTTTTTCTAGACCTTATATGTTTATTGAATTGTATTCTTGGCTAGTAAAAAAGTATTCCTCACTAGAAAGATCAGTCGGTGGAGGTGAGTTCAGTTGATGAACCAGTGGAAGACTTCAGAATTGTTTGAGACACATAAATGCAAACCCCTTGTGGAAAAGAATGGGAAGAATTCAAAAATCTGATAGCTGCTGTGGTTTTCAGTGTCTTTTAGCCTGACTAACGAATAACATTAAATAATGGCATGAGCAATACAGAAGCCTTGGGAGGGAACACGTTGGCTGTACCAATCTCGATTTTATCCTGCTGACACTCACAGTGCTATAATCCATAATTACAAGAACTAGGACAAACATCGACTCTTCAAATAAAAGCGATTTATACTTATAAGTATAAAATTTTTTTAAATGAGTAAAAATTTAAAATTTGTAAAATACTTGTCTTATTTTTTTAATTGCATATACTGTATTTAAATCCAGAAGATTGTCGTTACTCTCCTTGGAACAAGTTTTATCTTTCAGTGACTAGAATGGTGTGTTGAGGCCAAGAAGGTTATTAACAAAAACAGCTGCTTGTTTCAACAAGGCTGTGATTTAAGTGGCTGCTTGTGAATTAGGTTCGGGCCGACCACGGAAGGTCCGTGATAGGAGATGCTTCTGGTTCCTACACTGAGCACTATTTGATTTGATGAAGGCACCTTTCATAGCAAATGCTGGAAATAAACTTTCAGTGTCACACATTTGTCCCTTTTAAATTTAGGCCTTGATTTTAACCTCTCTTTATAAACCCAGCGAAAGAACATCTTACAACTCTTTAGGTTAGTGCAATCTAAATGAAAGGCCTTCATCCTTTGGAGACTCAGCCCCCTCGTCTCAGTAAGGGTATTAATAATTGCCCTGCCTGATGAATAGGGCTTTTTCTCTTTTTTTAATAGAAAGTTTCGCAGTGGGGAGAATAGTAAAACAAAATCTCGTGTAGCCCACGCCTAGCTTCAACACTTATCAAAATGTGACCAATTTTATTTCACGTGTACCCCTCCCTGACCTCACCCTGCTCCTGTGGATTATTTTAAAGAAAACCCCCATGGTCTTTTGATTTTACCCATCAATGCTAACATATCTATTTCTAAAAGACACATTTAAACATAACCACCGCAGTGTTATCATGATCAAGAATAATAGCGATTCTTCGGTGTCATCAGATATCCAATTGATATTAACACGGCAGTTCTGGAAGACAGTATAGTATGTTCATGTTGCTCGCGAAGCTGCGAAGAACCTAGAAAGTGTTATTGACACAAAGTGACCGTATTTGGTTTGCTGAAAGCAATAGTCTGTGTCCTATTTCTTAAATCATTTGTCCTCACGTTGGTTTTTGCAGATATTATCAAAGAGGAACAGGCAGTGTGGCATGGGGGCCGGAGGGGAGAGACCTTTAGATTCCAGCCCTGACACCCTTAATGGCCAGCTGCGCGACTTTGCATATGGCGACAGCTTCGGTCTTCAGTTTCCTTTTCGATAAAGCGGAGCTAATTGAAAGTCCTTGAGGGATTATTATAAGCATTAAATGAGATAACAGACGCACAATGCCTGGGTCTGTGTAGTTGATGTGTAATAGGTTATAACCGTTACGTGGTTGTAGCACAATTATAATAGTAGAGAAACTTGTACTAAATGAGTGTTGCCTTGTGCCTGACATTGTGCCAAAGGACTGACTTCTGTGTTATTTCATTTAATGTTCACAACGTCCCCTACTCACAAAACTCTATTATCCTCAACCTCGTTTTACAGATGCTGAAATTTAAGATCACAAAGGCCCACTTCGAAGTGGTCAAGCAAGACTTGCACTCCATCCAGCCTGGGCGGCCTTGGAGCCCAAGCTCTTAGTAACCATTAGGTTTTCTTCAGTGTGGTTTGTGGTTGTAATAATGTATTTGCTTTGAGAATCTTCTAAATGTTTCACTATGTACACCTAGACACTTAATTTCCATCGAATACCGTATTTAGGTGTTGAATGCCGTATTTTTTTTTTTTTTTTTCAGGAAATCCTGCAGAAATATAGTAACCTCTATGATCTATCACGATCAGAAAGCGGGAAGCTGCATGATCAAGCCGTGGCCATGTGTTTAGATGGCCAGCCTCTGAGGATGATTCAGCAGCTCCTGGACGTGGCTGTGGGCCCTCTTGACCTCTCGCCCAAGGATATAGTACAGAGTGCGATCATGAAGATAATTTCTGCATTGAGGTAAGCTGTAAAGTGGTCATTGAGGAAAACCTGAAGTGATAGTTTGCCAGTAGTAGTGCTCGTTTCGTGGTTGTTAGGAAGATAAAATACCATCATGCATGTAGAAGCATTTTATGAACTGTGAAGTGCTGTGTAAGAGTGAGAGAGATTATATATTACTGGATTTTGCAAAGTCTTATGTCTTGAGAATGGAGAACCCTGAAAATGTTCCATTATCAGTATTTTGTGTAATAGATGAAGAAATTAGCTAACTTCTGGTTAGACACCCTCCATCCCCCCAATTATTCTTGAAATAAGGGAAAGGCCAAAATGGCATGTGAAACAGCTGTCAGTGTCATGTGACCTCAGGGTGGATTTTCAGATCTTGCCTTTTCAAACTTCCCTTCCTTGTAGCAGTGGGAAAATGGTTCCCAGAGGTTCTTTTGAATTGCACAAGGCAAGGTCAGTCATATACTGAAGAAATCTGACAGCTCTTCAGTGTCTTAGGACATTATTTATCTGCAACGAATGGCAAAAAATAACCCACAATTGAGAAATTCTAACTTTATGTTGATATCCGGGCTGTCTTTTATAGGAATGCATCCAAGGAGGATTAGAAAAGGGAAAGGTTAAACTAAGAAAATAATGAGGCATCAAGTGCTTTCTGTGAATAATGCAATTAGGCTAAAAGATTTAGTTGTGTTCAATTCATTCTCCTTTCGAGCGTTCTTTGTATTTCTGTATTGCTCTCGAGGAACTTTTTGATTAAATGCATGTCAGTCTTCAGCAGCTGAACTGAAATCAAATGAGCCTTTATCAGTTTAATTACCCCAGCTTCGTATAGCTTTTTACTTAGTGCTCGGAGCTATCTGGCAATTTTATAGAAAGAGAAATAAAATGTACTATTTTTTGAAATAACAAATGCCAAATTAAAAGAGCTTTGTTCTGTTATTACGTTATGTTTTGGCGGCAGTGATGGCGGTGGTTATAAAAGAACCACTTTCCTCTTTCAAATGATGAAATATTCTTGTTTGCCACATTCTGTATCTTTTAATTCAGTTATCTTTTTATTTCTTAAATCAAGGTTTAGATGGAGCTCACAAAAATAAACATTTGGAAACATTAGTGCTTTGATGGATCTAGTTTATTTTCTAAAAACTGCACATGTTCATTAATAACTAAAGTACGTTATGTGATAATTTTACCTTTATAAAATTCCAACATAAGTATACTTTTCTCTCCGACCCTGCGCCTAGTTCTACTAAAGATTTGGTTCTGATCTAATAAATGCTATACTTAATACACAGAAGATATTCAGTAAGTGCAAATTAAACCTTTTAGCAGTAGAAGGAAAGGGATCAGGAGTTGTGTGACTTTTTTTTCAAAGGAAAAGAAATTCTTTGTGACAGTGTCCATAGGAATTTACCTTTAAGAAAATTAATAAAATTTAGTAGGCGTAAAATAACATAGGCGTGAAAATAACTGAGCAGCAGTTGATGTAAATCATACAACTTAACATTAGCAGAACCCTCACCTGAAACTTTTCCTTCTTCCATTTCACTGGAGTGGCAGATGTGCACGTGTGTGCAGTGGGCACAGCAGTTCCTGTCGCTGGGCTGCCGGGACCCTAAGTGGCAGAATGTATGCAAAGCGCTCACCGGTGCCTGGTCTCTGTTAAGTGCCGTGAGAACCCAAGTGTTTTGATAAAGGGTCAAGTGGGGAATTTAGATGATTATCACATATTTAATGTTTTAAATGCCTCGTATATTTAATGATCATTGAATGTTCTTTGATGGCATGCAAGTAGGTTTTGTTGTTCTCTTGATAGGAAAACACGCATATATTAGACTGCGAGTTCCTTAAGGGCAGGAAATTTTCGTTTTCGTATCCACAGCATCTGTTATCGGGCTGGGTACCTTGGTAGACTGTACATAGCACGAACGGCCATGGGCCGGCAGTGTATCTGCCAGCATCCGACTGGCTTCACCTGAGTGTGGATGCCAGCCTAGGTCTGAGGCTTGAGCGACCTCTTCTCAATCAGTTCTCCTCTCCTTCCCTTCACAGCGGAAGCAGCGCTGACCTCGGCGGGCCAGGGGACCCACTCCAGGTCCTGGAAGGTGTTGTTGCAGCCGTCCACGCCAGTGTGGACAAGGGGTAAGACGAGAACAGTGTGTGATGTCATGTCGTAGCTTTCCTCAGAGTCCCGGGATTACCTTTAATGTCCATATTTATGAAGCTTCCAAGACGAAGCAACGTTTCTAGGTGTTTTTGCACGACTGAAGAGTGTTTCTGCAGATGGGGACACGGGTCCCCAGCTGCATGCTTCCCCCATCAGCCCAGCTCACCTTCTCCTGGGCCTTCTTTGCCACAGAGAGCGTGCCGTCTTCCTACCTCACCCCTAGGAAGGTGGGGGAGGGAAACTGCTTTGAGCTTCTTCGAGAAGGGGCTCATGACCCCAAGAGGGTTAACTGTAGTACGTATGGAACTTTCTAGAGTGTATATATTATATCTATATTTTGAAAGCTTTATATATGTTAGATCTGCCTTATCTGAGGACCAAGAGTGTGCAGGCTTGATAAGTCTGGAAAGGTATGTGCTTCCGATGCCATTTTTAGAAAGAATTTGTCATTCAGATGCAATCGTACTGATGGGAATAATGGCAATAATGACAAATTAAGAGTCAAGTGCTTCCCAGAGTTTACAGAGATCTTTCCTTTGTCTGCTGTCCGTGTCCGCCCTGAGATCTCATCCCAGTTTCCTTTTTTTTTATGGAAAATACGATACAACAATAATGAAGTGTTTGAGAAAACTCCCCATAGTTCCATTCAGTAATATAATGGGATTTATTTGTATGTTACTTTCTATGTGGTTATTGGTCGGGGACAGATACTTTTTTCTGTAGTTTTGATCAAAATATATAAATACTTTTATATGTTATTTACTTGCTATTGTAACTTTCCCCCGTCATCTTTATAGATTTCCTGATTATTATTTTTGATGGCTGGATATGGTGCTGCCATTTTCAGGTGAGGGTGGAAGAGCCTGGAGAGAGAAGTGGGCTTGTCCCAGAGCCGCAGACCTGGGTGTACAGAGAGGGTCCCCCCGGCTCTCCATCATGGTTTAGCACTCAGGTGCCTTTAGGGCATATTTCCAGGCATTGCTTTGTGCCCAAGGTTTGAGTGGAAGAAGATAGGGTAAGCCGTTTAGGTGAATACAGAAGAACACTGTGAGAAGGACCCGCTAACTTATTCTCCCTTTTGCCTTTCACAGTTTCTCTAAACCCCTTTGCTTGTTGGTCTTTAGATAGTTCCATAGCCACAGCAGTGGCTAATTTAAACCTTTTATTCTAACAAGAAATTTACTTATTCTGTACATGTTTACCGTGTGCCATGCTCTGCATTAAGTCACAAGAAGTTGAATGTGGGTGAGAAATAACCTCCAGCCCTGAGGAGTTCAGAGTCTTGCCGGGGAGACCAGATTGCATTTAGCCCCTAGACATCTATCTACTGCAGTGTGATAAGTGCCGTGCAGGAAGCAAGGTGGAAGGAGTGGTTTATTCTGCCTCGGGAAGTCGGGGCGGAATACACAAGGCGTGACATTGGGTCTGGCCTAGAAAATCAGTCTGTTAGGAGGAGGAGGCGGATCATGGTACCCAGGCTGAGGGAACTGCCTGGGCAACCGCAGATTCGGCAGGTAGCGGAGCAGGCAGAGATGCTGCGTGCGAGGTGCTCAGCCACCCTCTGGGGGCTAGCTCCGGCTGCTGCCCTCCAGGCACAGCTCGTCAGGGGCGGCTCCCCGTGAGCTGTGTCAGCAACGTAGCTGCTTCCAGGTGATGCTGACCTGGGTCCTGGCCTCACACGATGAAAGGGGTCTTAGCAGGCGCTGCTTCGCGCCCGTCCAGTGGGGTCTCTCAGTCTTGTCCCACTGGGGACACCCCAAAAAGATTAGGGGGCGCCAGTGTTTTTCTTAGTGAATTTCCAGCCAGATATACAGAAGAGTCCAACTTGGTTCTCTTGAATACAGACTAGTGTTTTAAGTTTTGATTTCCAAAGAGGAAGACATCAGGGAATGGAGATACAAACAAGATCTTCCTTTTTATTCCAGAGACAGCAGTAAGAAAAGCTTCTTCTTAACAACAACAAAAAACTTCAGAGGAATTTTTTTCTTTTGCTTAAAAAAGAGAGAGAAGAAGACAGGCGGAGTCATATCTTTATTCCTGACCAGCATTCCTTGAATCACAGTTAAACCAGATGCCCATGTCCTCCTTGCCCTTCCCAGCAGTGTGCCTGGCAGAGGGACTTGGGGATTCAGGCCCTTATAACCCGACTCTCTCCCGTCACTCGCTGCACGGCCTGACATGACTGCCTGACCTCTAGGAGGCCACTCCAGGCCAGTGTGCCGCTCACCCTCCCTCTTGGTGGCATACACAACAAGCCGCCTTCACGCCCAGCCCTGTAACTTGGACACTCTCTGCCCTCCATGGCCTCTGTTTAGGCAGTAAGTCACCTCTTCATATACGTTGTCAGCGTGTCAGCCCGCAAGCTCGCTCTCTCTTGCGCGTGCTCGCTCGCTCGCTCTCTCTCTCTCTCTCTCTCTCTCCCTCCCTCCCTCTCCCTCCCCCCCTCTCTCCCTTCCACCCTCCCTCCCTCTTTCCTCTCTCCTCTCTCCTTCCCTCTCTTCCTTCCCCACCCCTTTCCCTGCGTCACCTGTAACTGCCATTTTCACCTCTTTTACCTGTGCAAAGTGTAAATCACATGAAACCACCACACTTGGCCCCCAGCGGAGCCTTCAGCCCCCTGTGCAGCCTGCCCCCCTCTTCAGTTTAACCACATTCTCACCTGGAGACATCAGGGTTAAGTATTCTAGGGGTTTGAATAAATGTCAAAAACCTTGGGTTACATCTACAATTAAAGATGAGAGTAAGGCGATTAATTATTCAGAGGCTTACTTATATTAAATTAATGGTTTGATTTCTCCCGTTGTGTATGTGTGTCTGGAACATCATATTTTGAGAATACGGTTGTCCCTCGGTATCCACAGGGGACTTCTTCCAGGACCCCCGCAGACACCAAAATCCCCAGTGTGCAAGTTCCGTATAAAAATGGCGTGGTATTTGTGTATCACCTGCATAATCCATCTGTATACTTTATCTTAGCTCTAGATTACTTATCATACCTAATACAGTGTGAACGCTACACACATAGTTGTTATACTGTATTGTTTAGGGAATAATGACAAGGAAACAAGTCTACATGTTCAGCACACACACACACACACACACACACACACACACACACACACACACGACCATAGTAGCCTAACTGCTTAGTATATCAGGAACAACGTACATTTTTTTCAAATATTTTTCGATCTGGTTTGTGGGATCTGCGGATAAAGAACCCATGACTAGAGAGAGCCAACTATGTGGTCTACATTCTAGTTTGTGTTAAGGATTAGTTTATTAGTTCACTGAAGAAAAATAAGTATGTTTTAAAAGTCAATAACTAAAGATCTAAAATAATATATCCATTTAACCTGAAATGAAGAAAATACTAAGGCACATTTCAAAAATAAAAAACTAACATCTATCACTCTATGCCGAGGCCTTTGAAAGGGCACTTCAGTAACTCGATCCTCAGAACAACGCTATCCTACAGATACTATTATTATCTCTGTCTTCCAGATTAGAAAATGAACCTCAGACAGGTTATGTAACTTTGTCCAGACTCACCCAGGTAAGGCTGTGCTATGAATTTCTGTCACCATAGCTAGTCTCCTTCTGAGATTACAGAACCCCAAAAATGGACAGTAAGGCGATGCTTCTCAAACTTTAACATGTATGAGAATGACCTGGAGGTCTTATTAAGATAACAGATTTTACTTGAGTAGGTCTGGGTGGGGCTTGAAATTCAGCATTTTCACCCAGCTCCCAACTGCTAGCCGGCCGGCTAGTCCATGGACTGACCTTTGAGTAGCAAGGTCTTAAGGCATTACTTCCCTCAGCTTTTCTGCACTGGCCTAATTTTCTCTTTTACTTCCTGCCTTCACCATACCTTTAAAAAAATTTCCTAACAAAACACCAGTGATTTTCAAAAGGATGTACAGAATTCAGTCCATTCAAGAAACAGGTATGAATGAGGAGTCCCTCTGTGCACCTTTCAGACAGGAAAAAAGATTTCCTTCAAAACTATTGAGTATTTTAGGAATTTTTGTTGTTTATTTAATTGCTACTGTATCACAGTACCAGTGTCATCGACTTGAAGCTTTGTGTATATTGCTCGGTGTCAGATCGTTTAGACTTCATTGAACTCTCTTTGATAGGACTTTGGGATTTCACATTATTTATAAAGCACAGAAAAGCCAAAAAGAAAAAGGAAGTCCACTAGAGCAAATTAAATCCAGTTTCTTCTGACTCTTCCTGCTCTGTGAGGCAGAGTAACACATCAGAGGTTCCGGAAGCCCCCACGGTGTATGAGTGTTATGATCTGTGGTACTGAGCCCTGCCGAAGGCCGTGGCCACCAACCAGGGTGGCGGGTCCACTCTACCTCTGCGGCACTGTGGGGGGCCCAGGCTGTGCTTATGAAGCCACAGCCGTCATTTCTGCAGTGAGACGTGTGCATGCTTTCATTGACGTGTGAACCTCCGGGTGACATTCTGGATCGCGTACGTTTGAGCGTGGCCACAAAGTGGTTACTGGTTGTCATCAAAAGTTAAGATTTGAGATCGGAGTTGTGTGCACATCAAAATTATTACCTTTCTATGATTTTTTCTTTACTATAACTTCATTATGATAATTATTTGGAAAAAAAAATCACACTTTGTATACTACCGTGATGCCATTTCACACATTACGCATTCATTTATTTGCAGTTCTGTCTTATTCTGTGCCAGTTGCCCTACTTATTCCATGGGAGCTGATAAACACACGCCATTATCCTGGGGAGTGTCTGCTCCCCGGCTCCATATGTAGTGGGGAAAGTATGTGCGGTGGGCAGACCAATTCATTAACTGCAGCAAGGGGCCTATTATGTCTCTCATTGTCAGCTCACTTACACTGACCTGCTTGCCCCTCCTCTCA